>JAIUZE010001451.1:0-179398 GCA_022085475.1 Heliosperma pusillum | reverse complement strand
AGCCGTGGGCCCAGTCCAGGCCCATGTTTGGTCTCGGCCCAAAGCAGCCCGTGGGTCCCTTCCTTGGTCTTGTGACGGTTTTTGAGTTATTGCCATTTTATCGTGTTTTGTAATATTTAGCAAGTGGGAAATGTTAATAAGTAAAATATTTAATTAAAAGGTTTTTCATAAAATTATTATTTCTCACATGTTAGAAATTATAATACGAGATCGTAGTTTAATTTGATATCCTTTAAGTCAAACGGGTTTTGGTATGATATAATAATTCACATGTTAGAATTTTTAATAAAATAAACATGTATTGAATATGATGATTTTATGTTCAAGTCTATGTGGTAAAGACTCTGTTTCTAGCCGGGTTGACCAAACGGGTTTGGTCAAACTAAGATCTAGTCAGCCCCGTTTTGACTGATGACCCGTCGCGGGACTTGGGTCGGGGATTTGTCTTCAAGTAAGGTTGTATTTAATTAATGAATTAGCCTTAGTAGATATGAGGCGATATGATATTTGTTTATGATTTATATGCAATTAGTCACATGATAGGATGTTTTTCCCGTGACTGTTTGATTATATGGTTGGTGTCGTGTTGACTAAGTACCCATAGAGAATTATGAGTATATGGCGTCTTGATCATTCTAATTCTAAATGAGTATCTTGGACCATGACATTGATAGGCCTTACTATATTTAACGAGTATATTTTCACTGCTTGATACTTTTGTGTCCTGACTTGGGCCTTTTGATACCAAGCCGGGGGCATGGCTGCCTAATTGCTTCCACTTTTGGGAATGGAGCCAGCTTAGTCTAGCCATCTCCTGCTTAGGGGGTCGCCTAGTAGCGTTTCTCATTACTGTTTAGTAAATGATGACGTCGGGTCAAGGGGTAGCTGGTTGTCGCTGAGGTCTGGATCAGTCCTAGGGCTAGGATTTTTCCTACCTTTGGTATATACTCGGAGTTACAGAAGTCGACTAGTGACCGGGCTAAGACTTAATCCTTTTGTCGTGAGAGCGGGAGTTGGTCCTTTGATGTTTGTATGATTACTATGAATCTTAAATTGAATGCACGCCCGGCTAAGGTTGATAGGAGTTTGGGGAGTTGACCGTTGTGTTACTGATTCACAGATATTTGCATGAGTAGCTTAGCCTTCCATATGCTAGGTTATATGGGGGTTAGTGTTTTGTTTAGCGATAACATGAAAAGCATATCATATTTGTTAAGGTTTTGTATTTTCCATATACATTGCTTTTATGTTATTCATGTTTAATTAACCTCGACATTTCGTGGCTGGGAGAACTCGGAGTTACTCCCCACTGACTGTGGCTTCCGTGTTTATATTTAATGCGGTTGGCAGGTTTGTGATGCATACTTTGGGTACATTGACGAGCTAGCGAGCGAATTATTTACCTTGGACCTATATTCGGTTCTTTAGGATTGTATATTATTATACACTCTTTTATTTCCGTATTTATACGGGAGATATGTCTCCCGTTTTGGATATTTCTTTTGTATAATATTATTTCCTTTTTGTTGAACCTTTTTATTTAAAGACACCTTCGTTATGTATTCTCATCTTTTATTTAGTTAAATTATTTTTTTTCTTTCCGCAAATTTGAGGGTGTCACATCCTTAGTACATCAAGATGCTACCATCTCGGTTGCCTGAGGTAGTACATATCAAATAGACCATAAAAGAACAATACTTATTAATTGATAGTTTAACCAAAGTTACATTATTCCAAAAATACTGACGGCACACCATCGTAAACAATAATCCAAACTAATCAAAGTAAAGTAAATGTCTATGATAACTCCAAATAACCAAGTAACCACCCAAACTCCAAATATCCGAACACCATCATCATCAACAACAATAGTCACGATCATCAACAAGTAACAACAATCACAGTAGCACATCTTATCACAATGAACAATATATAAAGTACCGAGTAGGAAAACCCTACTTTTAGTAATAATCGATCACAAGTATGCACATGTTGATCCTTCACAAATCCATCACCTACATAACATATTTATGTATAATTAAATAATATTAAATCAACAAAACATGCCCATAACTAGACTCATCATGACCTATATTGTAATCTCAACTTAAGAACCAAACTCGACTTTCCCCTACTTTTCAACAATTGAACATCGTGAATATAAAATGCATAACTAATTCCATAAAACTCCAATCGATGCAAGACCAATTTTTGTAGAACCCTAAGACTCTTATCTACAGCTCTTATTAGAAGACATGTAACCTACTTACGAGCTTATCATGACTCTAAAGACATATTTATCACACCTGAAAAACTCGTCGCATAAAATGTAACGATTCATAAAATCGGTTTGAAACATTATTTTTGAGAAAATCCAAAGCTTATCATCATCTAAACTCTTCAAGGATAATGTGTGAAAAATACCGAGATTAGATTCAACATATAAATTAGGTTTTCAATTGACATAAATAGATTCGCATTATTCTGAATAGATGTTCATGAATAACTTACAAATGCCAAATGATAAAAAATTTGGCTAAAAAACTTGGCAGGCATAAACTAGGCGTGGAACAAACAATAGTCTCTATTTAAAGTTTTTGAAGAAAACGTATTTAAGACAACGAAAAAAATTGAACATGGCGATCCAACAAATCTATAAACTGTTGTAATAATCAAATCATTCAAACCCGAATCAAAAGTTATGATGCACGACTGATACATCATAATCATAGACTCTAAAAGATTATTAATGATAAAATTATATAAATAACTTACAATAAAAGAATAAGATCGATTGCAAGGATAAAAGCCCTAATTTACTGGAAGCATAAACTTTCATTCTTCTCTTAGATGATTAGAAAGATGGAGGAAAGGATGAGAGGAAGATTAGGAAAGGTTTTTAGGGTTTGTAAACTGATTATTAAAGCTAAGCATAATATATATAATAACGCTCTTTCTAATCACAATTAAATGAACTGACATAAACACAGAACGGTTCACTCGGTCGAGTGTCACCTACTCCACCGAGTACTACATTACAATACGGAGTATTACATTAGTTTTGTGTCTTGTATACATGATTGGTTATTGGATGTGTATTGTGATATGGTTGTGACATATTGACGGAAGTTTAGATGATTAATTATGTTGTGATATATTTGGTGTGATAAATGATGTCTATTTGGAGCGGTTATGGGAACTGACTCCATATACACTGTGGGTCATTCTTTATGGTCCCACCATGGAAGAGGCGGTGCACATGGTTATGATCTAGGTCTGGGGGTGACCTGCTGCGGTAGTACCAATTGTGTCTACGACGTGCCCTAGATACGGCGGTGTGCTATCTGATGGAACCGCGATTGTTGGATGGCGTGCTTCTCGATGGCACCGGAGTGCGATACTTGATGGCACTAGATATGTGTGAGGATTGTATTTCAATGCACTTGGTATTGGTTATGTATATGTTGACTAACCTTGTTTTGAAATGATTTTGTAACCCTACCGTGATCCATTCGATATTTCCGGGGAATGGTGAGTAGCTATTTAGCACGTGTTTATTGATGAGTTGCTGATGATTCAGGCTAGACGTTGGGATTGGACTTGATTGTGACTATTGTAGTAGAGTATAGACGATTTGTATTTACTTTGTATTTGACCGACCTTATTTTGTATGTGGACATTTATTAAATTAATGTAAATTAAAGTTATGTTTTGAGATTATTGATTTGGTACATCCTACCCTCAAGAAACCGGGTTGTAGCACTCCCCATAATTGGAAGGTCTTGCGTTAAGGCTCCGGCTATAGCGAGGTGTTACATTATTATTTCATATGTAGAAATGGTTCACCTAACCTTCCCTTATACTTCAAAGCACAATTGAATAATGGTTATTTATACACTTGTGACCATCAAGGTTGATAGTTCTATTTTATGTTGAAACATAAATAGATTTTTCACGAGAACTAATGTTGTTCTTACACCTTGTAGGAAGATCAGGTATAGTAAGGTTAACCAAGTTGTTGGGCCTTATATTCTAAGTAATAAGCGAGGTTGTCCGTAACATAATGTGTAACACCCGCAAATGTACCCTATTTTTATAGTAAAAATATTTTACGGATACTTTTCAGCGAAATTTAGTTTTAGTTTAGAATTAAATTTTCCGTGTCGAATTTAGAATTTCCGAGTCCGTATTTGGATTTTACGCGAGATTTCAAGTGAATCACGTCTTAAGACGTCTTTGACTTTTCTTGACTTTTTTTCACTTACTCCTTCATATACTCCCTCATAACCTAACTCCCTCACAACTCAAACTTCTTCTTCCTCATACAAACCACCAAAACCTAGCCTCCATATTTGTTCAAGTATTAGTATCGATCCTACGCCTTCATTTCTTGCTCAAATTCACCAAGGTTCGTCTTATTCATTCCCTCTCATCTTCCTCTATCCGTATTGGTAATAAAATTACTGTCTTTCTCGCTTTTCAATTTATCCGTCTTTCTCAAAGGTGAATTATATTCATCTTTTGTCGTCTTTGTTTAGGTGGAGACTTCCTAGACCCGGACAAAGATTACTATCTAGTGGAGGAAGGCTTATAAATCGTTTAAAGACGCATAAAGGTAATTGTGAAGGGTTACTCGATATCATTTACGTGTTTTACGTGTTTTCTATGTTAGGAATCGTATTTAGAATTTGATTAGTAAGCTTAGAAATTGTGTTGATGATGATACTTGATGCGTGTCTTTCATATGCATTTATTCTCTTATTTGACACGCATTTCTATGCTTATTACGTAGCTTTTAGCTATTATTATTCCACTATTTGCTACTTTGGGTTGTGTTGTAGTTTTATAGGTTATTACCCAAAAAGGAGCAAATGCAAGCCAAATCCTATCAACAAAGTAAGTTTGAAGGAATTTCAAGAGCCTTATGTCACTAGTGTCAACTTTGAAGAGCCATATCTCATGATCTACAACTGATAATCCAGTGATTCCAATTGGAGATGAAATATTATTCTCTTAGCTTTACAACGCCACCAAAAATGCATGATTTGACCAAGTAACAAAGAAATGGCGGCCTCTTGAAGTTCGGTGCGCATTGCAGGAAATTCGCCAGACTTTTAGTCGATCGACTACCTGAAGTTGTCGATCGACCACTTGAAGAATTTAGTCGATCGACAGAGCTCATTAGTCGATCGACTAAAATCATCACGACATCCTTTTTAGTCGATCGACTACACCATTTGGTCGATCGACTAATTCTAGTAATCAGACAGTTATTTCGTGGCTTTGGCCCATTAGTTACTTTATTACTCTAGCTTATGGATTTAGTATTTAAGCCTTATAAGACTGATTAATTAGGTTATCTCTGATATACTGTTAAACATCTCTTTTCCTTTGAGCAACTTGAGATCTAATAAATTGGAATCGATCTTTCTTCCTCCCTTTGGTATTGAATCTTCTTTTATATTAATTCTTTTCTCTTATTCTCGCTCTTTGTTATTTACTCTCGCTCAATAATTTCCTTGGCTATCAATTGTTGTCTTTAGCCATGTTAAATTCAATTCTTATTGATTGTTGTAGTTAATTTCATTAGATACAACATGAGTAGCTAATTCTTCTATGCTAGGATTTAGGGGAACTGCGGTTATGTGACGGTATAATTATTAGATTATTAGTTTAGCCATAATTATTGGTTCGTATTGTTAATCGTTGCTTTTAATTGTTACTAAATTGGTTAAATGCATGTGACCAATCTATTAGTTTGTTAAACCTCGACCTAGATCGTAACATATGGAAAGAGTAGAACTTGCAGCGAAAAATAGAATGCCCTAATTAGAGCGAAAGCTAAATTAGTAATTCTAGGGTGAATAGTAGACCGGAAGGAACTATCCATTACCCTTCAAACCATGTTTATGTTAATCTTTTAATTCTATGATCAACCGTCGTTGACCGTGGTAACCCGATATCCTAGCTATTTCTCTTATCATATTTCAATAAACTTTCTTCCTTTATTTCTCTTCTCTTATTTCTCCTACCTTCACTACTTTTAGTTTAGAAAACAAACAATCAAAACCCCATTGGTTACTTAGACAGACTATGAATTAGCAAATAGAATTTCTTTAGTCTCCCTGTGGATACGATCCCGACTTCCTTTACTGCATTAGTTTAGGCCTGTTGGTTATCTTTGATTAGGTGTGCAATTTAGCCTGTCAATACTTGTTGTTTGTTGAGAATTGATATGAGAATTGATGATTTATGATAATAGTTGATGATGGTTGAGTTTAGAACAAAATGGAGATGTCTTGACCCAAGTCACGGTCGTGAAACTCATGTCACGAGCGTGAAACAAGAGGCAGACAAATACCCTTGCGTAACAGACATTTCACCAGCGTGAAATGTAAGTCACGGTCGTGACGACTGCAGTTCACTGCACTGACCCCTATTCGTAAAATGATCATATCTCCTTCGTTACTTGCTTGTTTTGGGCTTGTGACCTACCGTTGGAACCGTAAGAGGATAAGCTATCACCTCAACAGGAAATTTATGCATTTAAATGTCTAGAACTCAAGTTATGACCGTTTGAAGTGGACCCTTGTTTTAGTTGGTTTCCAAACAACGTTGTTTTGGAGAGGGGATCTATGTTTCTTATTTATTATGCTTCATAAACTTGTTCTAATGCTTATGTATCATGTATTGATTCATTTTTATCATATTTAAGTTTATATAATTCCATATTCTCATGTTTTGTGACGGTTTTTGGTATGTCCCGCTTTGAGTCGGTTTTTACAAATGTTACGGTTTGAGCACTATTTTGTTATGCGCTTTGTACTCTCATTCCCTTGGCTACCTCCACGTTCTTAAGGATGGAATGTCGGAACGGGGATGTATCCTACTGCTTAATTGCATGTGTTAGTAGGCATACGACGACGTTGTTGGGAGGCGAACGCTTTGCGTTGATCGACCCGTTCGTCAAATGTTGTGTACTTGCGAGGTGGTGTTATTTGCATGTAGCGTACCGCTTGTTATGAGGCTTGTGCTCTTTTACGCCTCTTTCGTGAATTATCGACCGAATTTGGGGTACTCGGCGTCTATGATTGACCGAGTCTTGGATGCGAAATGTCATCGCTTGTCGAATCGGAACACGTTTATTCCGAGAGTCTGGCCATGTTTAGACTAGGAACCGTATTATTATCGTCGTCCTACCAGGAGGAAATTAGTCTACATATACGAAATGTCATCGTGTATGCGTTCAGGGAAATGTTTATCTCGTGGATGCCTTTTAATCATACTTGCCATGTACACGGTGCTAGTGTGTTTCATTTACCGTGAGAGATGTCGTCATTGTGTCGGTGCGTTTGGATGGATGATTACATGAATGATTATATGATTGATCATTGAATGACTTGGCATGGTTTGTTTGTCGAGTCCCAATCTTATCAAACTTATACCGCTAACGGTGAGATGCAAGCCCTAGTGAGCGTATTCGGTTGCCTAAGAGTGTCGTCCCCGAGTCTTTGTATAACATGATGGATTCGGATTTGTACTTCATATGCTCTTATCATTCTTTATTGAATTGTCTATCTATCTTTATCGTATTTCACATGTATATACATGTATGCATGCTTCTACTTTTGTATTTCCTTTTATGTACGTTTAATGTGATATAGCTGGGAGAACCCGGAGTTACTCCCCATTGACTGTGGCGTTCATGTTTTTCATGGATGAACATGTTGCTTGATTGGATGGCTTTTTGCTTGTGGTATTTTGGGTTCGGGTGTGAGCTAGCGGGCGTTGTCCCTGAATGAAACACCTCTAGACGTTCATTAGCTAGATGCTAAATAACCTTGTCTTTGGTTAACACCTTGAGAGACTACGTCTCTTGTAGTATTTTGTATTTGGTTTGTAATATTTGACACTCCTCGTATACTTCTTCTTGCATGTATAAAAGTTTAAAAAACATCGTATTTTCCGTTATTTAATTCACATGCTTGTTATGTTTTATTTCCGCATTCGCGAGGGTTGTCACAGTTGGTATCAGAGCTTAAACGCTCCCGACGCACATACGTGAACCCTAAACTTAAATTACTTGACCTTGAAATAATCAATGAGAGATGTGTGGGAAATCGGTATTACCACAATACAATTATTATAGGATTATAACGAAAAAGTAATAATTTGATAATGCTAGTCATAAACGAAAACATGAATAAGAGTAGAGATTTAGAAATCAACCTCCGGTCCTAGCAATTGGCGTAAAGAACAGAGATATCAAAGTAGATATCCTCCTAATCGTTGCACCCAAGATTATATGAGATATACTCTTCTCCTTTGCTAGAAAAAGAACAAAAGTTACTGTTAACTTTTGTTTTTGTGTTTTGTGAAAGAGTTACTGTTAACCTTTTCTTTTGTGTGATGTGTGTGGGTTGAGATGGAGGCACAGTAAGAATAGATTAGGTTAGAAAATCAAAGCTTAATTTCCCTGCCTTCTCCCTCTTTCTCACGGCTCAATTTGGGCTTTTATATATGAGGAGATATTTTGGTCTCCTCAAAAATAACTACCCATTGACTAAAAACCGAGTGTATCTGGATACTTTCGTTTTTGGTCATTTTAGCTTCCAATACAATGTAATATATTATAATCGTCGTTTTACATGGACCGACATTATAAATACATCATTAATTATAAATATCCGTATATTTATAATTCGCCAATCAATTATAACAGTTTATGTTTAATTAGCTTACATTATATACAACAATTAAATATAACATTTTATATTCAATTTACAAATTACAGTTAATTCGTCTCAGCTAACTTTATTTAATCGTTATTAAATAATCGTCTCATCATCACATTGACTAACCTTTTAGTCAAATACACTGACTAACCTTTTAGTCATATATTAGGGCATCAATATGATTATTTTCTCAAATAATCAAATCTCTCAAACACATCCTATAGGTGTGACTTTTAGGGACCAGTTGATCAACGCCCATCTGTATGACAATAACGTCCAACTTATTCCTAGAAGCCAACGTTAGTGATAAACAGTTAATCAACTGGATTATTATTACAAGTATACCCTGTGGGAACCTACAGAGATTTATTTATGTTATGGCACTAACTGTGGAGGACACTAGCTCCAACAATCTCCCACTTGTCCGTACAAGTGTATGTGCGATAACCGATTCTCATATCCATAATAAATTTCTCCCAATCAATGTAAACCAATTTGCAAAGTCCGTATTCACAAAGGTCGTAGTTTACAAGTGATCAGTATCAAGAGTGGTTTCCCCGACTAGAGAGTAACTTAACTGATAAACGAATCTATATTCGAGCATGGCCATGCATTTCAGTTACAGCTCCTCGAGTGGCCCTGAGAAATATCATATCCTGATAAAGGTGGGATATTTTCTTCAACTCGAATCTTGCAGATACAAGCGCAGTATGAAATGAACCAGTGAAAATCTACTTAGCCTCCTGTTACGGTCGACCATGAGAAAGAAACCAAAGTCACCCAAAAACTGCCTTTATCTCAAGAGACAGTCGATAGTCAAAAGAATCGACTCTAGGAACACTATGGATGTCCTATCCACGACCTGGCACCTAATGTTCCGAAACATTTAGGACCCCATAACGTCGTCACAAAATGTCCTGCGCAGTATCTTTATAACTCGCATCTGTGATCGATCAGTCAACAGTTTGACTTATGGCTCGTTGAACCCACCATCAATCGACGTCACAAAATAATTGCCAGAGTTATCAGCTCATGTAGGCAATTAACACGGACCCAAACATATAATGTATTCATTCACTTTGTGGTGTTCATGTTTGTCCCCGTACATACCCCCATAAAAACAAAATATAAAACAAAACGATGATTTCATAGATGGTTTTATGAAAAAGATACAGGTGTCTAATCCATATAAAACAACTAATACAACTCAGGAACACGTTTGATTCCCATGGAAACAACGTGCCCTTCATGCTTATCATATCTCAATGGTTTAGTGAGAGGATCTGCGACGTTATCATCCGTAGCAATCTTGTCTATCACTATCTCCCTTTGCTCCACGTAATCTCGGATCATGTGAGCCTTCCGTTGTACATGCCTAGACTTGTTGCTGGACTTAGGCTCCTTAGCCTGGACGATGGCACCACTATTATCACAATAGATGGTGATCGGGTCATCCGAACTAGGAACTACAGTTAGTCCTTGTAATAATTGACGCATCCATATAGCTTCCTTCGCAGCCCTAAGCCGCCTTACTTCGACTCATCGTAGAATCTCTGCTATAAGATAAACAGTATGTTTGGTACTTTTCCATCTGACCGCAGCGCCATTAAGAGTTAAAACGAATCCAGACTGAGATTTCGAGTCATCTCGATCCGTTTGGAAGCTAGCATCTGCGTAACCGATTGCGCATAGCTCAGTGTCGCCTCCATAAGTCACTACCCAATCCTTAGTCCTCCGTAGGTACTTAAGGATATTCTTAACAGCCATCCAGTGTGTTTCACCTGGATTGCCTTGGTATCGACTTGTCATACTCAATGCATATGCCACGTCTGGACGTGTGCATATCATGGCATACATGATCGATCCTATAGCTGATGCATAAGTAATCCGACTCATGCGCTCGACCTCTTCCGATGTCTTTGGTGCCTGAGCTTTACTCAAATGCATCCCAGAGACCATTGGAAGGTTCCCCTTCTTGGAGTTGGTCATGCTGAACCTCTCAAGAATCTTAACTATATAAGACTCCTGACTGAGGGATAACATCCGTCGTGATCTATCTCTGTAGATACGGATCCCCAAAATTCTTTGTGCCTTGCCCAGATCTTTCATCTGGAAATGGTTCTTTAACCAAACTTTTACCGAAATTAAGAGAGGTATGTCATTTCCAATCAAGAGTATGTCATCGACATACAATATTAGGAAGACAATCTTGCTCCCACTCGACTTGATATATAAGCATGGTTCCTCGACCAATCGAGTAAATCCATTCTCTTTTATCACCTGGTCGAAACGATGATTCCAACTCCGAGAAGCCTGCTTAAGTCCATAGATAGAACGCTTAAGCTTGCATACCTTCTTAGGATTCTTAGGATCAATGAAACCTTCGGGTTGTACCATGTACAACTCCTCCTCCAAATACCCGTTTAAGAAGGCGGTTTTCACATCCATCTGCCAAATTTCATAGTCATGAAAAGCGGCAATCGCTAAGATTATCCGAATGGAACGCAGCATAACTACGGGTGCAAAAATTTCATCATAGTGCAATCCTTGCACTTGAGTGAAACCCTTTGCCACTAGTCGTGCCTTGTATGTATCTGTTTGTCCTTCTACAGAATGCTTTATTTTGTAAAGCCATTTGCACTGAAGAGGCCGAACCTTATCAGGTAAGGCAACCAGATCCCATACGTCATTCTCATACATAGAGTCCATCTCGGATTGCATGGCATCAAGCCATAGCTTAGAGTCGGAACAGGTCACAGCACCTTTATAGGTAGCGGATTCGTTACTCTCAAGGAGTAAAACGTCATCACTCTCATTCTCCTCGACCATACCAATGTATCTGTCTGGAGGAATAGAGTGTCTACCCGACCTCCTAGGTTCCAAAGGAATATTAACCGCAGCCGATGATGAAGGAACAGTTTCCTCCATTGGTTGCTCGGTTGTTGGTTCTTGAATCTCCGACAGATCGAAGGTTCCATTACTTGTCCTATTCTCGAGAAATTCTTTCTCTAAGAACGTCGCACTAGCCGCAACAAAAACTCGATGTTCGGTAGGCGAGTAAAAGTAATGACCAAACATCCCTTTTGGATAACCAATAAAGTATGTCTTGACCGATCGTGGGCCGAGCTTATCGTCAGGTCTCCACTTGACATAAGCCTCGCAGCCCAAACCCGAATAAAGGACAAGTTAGGGACCGTTCCCTTCCATAATTCATATGGAGTCTTGTCTACAGCTTTAGACGGACTTCGGTTAAGTGTTAAAGCAGCTGACAAAAGAGCATAACCCCACAATGAGTCAGGTACAACCGTGTGACTCATCATGGATCGAACCATATCAAGTAATGTTCGATTTCTCCGTTCGGACACACCATTCAATTGTGGTGTTCCAGGTTGAGTTAACTGCAGTACTACACCACAGTCTTTAAGGTGTCGATCAAACTCATTCGAAAGATATTCGCCACCAGATCTGAAAGTAAGGCTGTAATCTTTCTATCCCTCTGGTTTTCAACCTTATTCTGGAATGCTTGAACTTGTACAAAGGGATCACTTTTATGCTTCATTTAGTAGACATAACCATATCTACTCAAATCGTCCGTGAAAGTGATAAAATACCTATAGCCATCTCTAGCGTTGATTGACATAGCTCCACACACATCAGTATGTATGAGTCCTAATAGGTCAGAAGCGCGCATTCCAACACCTTTGAAGGAAATTCGAGTCATTTTGCCTATGAGACATGATTCACACGTGCCAAAAGATTCATAGTCAAATGGAGAGATAGTCCCATTATCAATGATCTTTTTCACGCGTTTTTCATTTATGTGTCCCATACGGCAATGCCATAGATAGGTTTGATCTTTGTCACCAACCTTTGCTTTCTTATTACTCACATGCAATATATCTGTGGTTTGATCTAAAACATAAATCCCATTCATGGAAACTGCATTACCATAAATCATTTCGTTAAAAGAGAAAATACAGCTATTATCCTTTATTACAAATGAAAAACCGTCCTTATCGAGTACGGAAACAGAAATAATGTTTTAGATAAACGGGTACATAGTAACAGTATTCAGAAAATAAATCAAATCCCACTCGGGAGTTGGTTACAATGTTCCACCTGAAAACGGCAGCTACTCTTGATCCATTCCCCACTCGCAGGTCCAAATCACCCTTGCGAGATGTTGTGATGTGTCTTACTTAGACGCCTGCAAATGATTGCCACAGATGAGAACCACAACCAGTATCTAGTACCCAAGTTCCGAAACTTGCATGGTTGATCTCAATCATATGAATAAAAGAAGAAGACATACCAACAGGAGAGACGCGGCCTGCTTTAATGTCCTCTCGGTACACGAGGCAGTTCCTACTCCAATGCCCAATCTTGTGGCAATGGTGGCACTCCATGTTACCTTCATCGCTCTTTGTCTTGCCTTGTGAGCTACCGCTAGACTCACCAGGCCCACTCTTGCCTTGCCCTGGCTTTTTGAATTTCGGCTTCCCTACAGCTAGGTTTGCCTTAGCCTTGCCCATACCTTTGCCCTTGTTGCCAATCATGAGAACGTCCTGTTTCAGACTCCCACTCAATATCAGATCACTCTCTGTTTGTACAAGGAGTGAGTGGAGCTGATGAAGACTCTTCTGCATATCATTCATATAGTAATTTGCCCTGAAAAGGGCAAAACCATCATGAAGTGAATGAAGAACGCGGTCTATGACGATATTCTCATCGATTTTGCAACCAAGTGCCTCCAGTTTCTCGACATTCTCAATCATGTCAAGAATGTGTGGGCTAACTGCTTGGCCCTTCTGGAGTTTCGCTTCAAAGAAGCGACAGGTATGCTCATAGCTAACGATACTCGGAGCTTTCGAGAACTCGTTAGAGAGCGTGGTGAAAATCTTGTTTGCACCTTGGGCAATGAATCGCCTTTGCAAATTTGATTCCATTGAAAAGATGAGTACGTTCTTTATCGCACCCGCCTCCATTACGAAATCCCTATAAGCAAGTGATTCATTTGCTCTTGCATTGGGGCCTGGGTTTGGCGGTAGTGGCTCAGTCAAGTACTTGAGCTTACCGTCAGCAATGGCAGCATTCCGTAATGCCGCCTCCCAGTCCGCAAAGTTGGACCCGTTATTCTTCAGCCGCGTTGACTGATTCATAGTGTCCATGAACATCTTAAGCCAGGACTCACGTCTGAGCGTGGCACTTGGCATTGGGTCATCAGTATGCCCAGCCATTTGTTATTAGCAGTTATATCTGAATATATGACTGTGGAAAAAGAAAATAAATATGATAAGTTTCATCGTTTTTAAAATTTGAGTCTAATGAAAAACAGTTTAATTCGATGACTCGTGCATTTATACAATTGACCTCCCTCAAGAATTATATAAATGATCCCAAGACTCAATTTCTGTAAATTGATAAGCCAACCTCTTGGCTAATTCTACTTTTAGAATTCCTGGTCGATAAATTTCTGTAAATTCTATCTTTAGTCCATCATAATCACGAGATATTACTCGTACTATAATGTTGAGATAAAATAGGTCAACACTCACTACTTACCCAACGTAGAAGGGGTCATATTATGACTTCCGACGAAGAAGGGGCTCATAGTAGTTTTCCCTATAAAGACTAGTCTCAATTTTAATTTATAGGGGAAGGTCCCATCATCTTAACTTAAATTCATTTTAAGTGAACGAATGTCTAGCAACTCGAGAATGATTTAACTAAGGTGATGGCCCTAAAAGCGAGTGACATCTGTATGTCCATGATTAAAATATTCAACCTATATGAATCATTTTACATGCATTTTATTAGGTTTAGGTGGTTTGGTTTAGGCGGAATATGATGCAATTATATCTATCAAGTGATGGAAAGTAAACGAGAATGAAAAACGTAAAGGAAAAACATGTCCTAGTGTGGCCTATCCTACCAAAAAGAATGAAATACAACTTGGAATCCAACTGCTTGGACCCTCGAAGCTTGACTTTATCACCCTTCTTGGTCCATGTAGCGGGAGTGAGCTCCAATGTCCATCTTTAGTCTTCTTTGAAATTACAATAAATAAAATTACATAGATCCTATTTATTACATACTAATTTCAAAAACCCAAAACTAAAAATAATGGAGATTCGAGATCTCAAATTACATCCAAGACTATGTTACCATCATTACGGTAACACAATTTACTAAGGCCACACTAAGTTACAACTGATTGTAAAATACGATAAAAATTCATTCAAACAATCCAAAAACATTATAAAAGCACCAACTAAAATAAAACATACAAGACATAATACAGTTATTACGATGTTTTATTATCCAAACCACCCTTTAACATCGATTATAATTATGTGGTGATTCTGTAATTACCCACATTAATTACAATCCCGATTCATTTTACTGATAAAACGAACTATCCTAAACATTTCAAACTGCTTTAAAATGTAAGATATTAAGCATATGTGAACCGTTTCACATTAATTATACACAATCCGAATGATGTACAATTAAAGGCCAAAAACTTGAACACGAAAAACAGAAATTTTCAGCATAAAATTTTTTTCGGCAAATTTTTTTCAGCAAAAGGTCCTTATCGACAAAATAGGGAAAAATTAATATCATTTCTAATGATAAACTCATTCAACATCATTTCCATTTTCATTTTAATCTAATCTTTATTAAATTAAAACATCTACAAATCTATTGTATGTTATTTTAACAGATTAAAATAACAAAATAAATCTAAATGAAAACGAATACGAAAGGAAATACGATTCTGTAAAGTACTCGATCGAGAAGAAATTAAACAATAAAGTCTCTCGATCGACTAATTATTCCTAGTCGACAAACAGGGACCACGATCAAATATAAACATCACTCGATCGAATAAAAATTTTGAGCAAACTGCTCGATCGAGCGAACACAGGTACTCGATCGACCAAAACTTTGAGAAAACTGCTCGATCGAGCAAAATCAAGTACTCGATCGACCAAAAGGTTTAGAAAACTGCTCGATCGAGTGAATACAAAGACTCGATCGACCAAAAGGTTTAGAAAACTGCTCGATCGAGTGAATACAAAGACTCGATCGACCAAAAACTCACAAAAACTGCTCGATCGAGACACTAAAGTCCTCGATCGAGTCAAACACACAGCGGCATAAACAGTTTCGGTTTATGAAATCAAATTAAAACAATTTCGTGGCCTATGCTCTGATACCACTTGTGGGAAATCGGTATTACCACAATACAAATAATATAGGATTATAACGAAAAGTAATAATTTGATTATGCTAGTCATAAACGAAAACAACAAAAGGAATAGAGATTTAGAAATCAACCTCCGGTCCTAGCAATTGGCGTAAAGAACAGAGATATCAAAGTAGATATCCTCCTAATCGTTGCACCCAAGATTGTATGAGATATACCCTTCTCCTTTGCTAGAAAGAGAACTAAAGTTACTGTTAACTTTTGTTTTGTGATTTTGTCAAAAGTTACTATTAACTTTTTGTCTTTGTGAGATGTTTAGATGGAGGCTCCCTAGAGAATAGAATTAGGTTTATGAATTATAAACTCCAATTCCCTTGCTTTTTCTCACGGCACATTTGGGTTTTTATATGAGGAGATTTGGTCTCCTCAAAATAACTACCCATTGACTAAAAACCGAGTGTATCTGGATACATTCGTTTTTGGTCATTTTAGCTTCGAATATAATGTAATATCTTATAATCGTCGTTTTACATGGACCGACATTATAATACATCATTAATTATAAATATCCGTATATTTATGATTTGCCAATTAATTATAACGGTTTATGTTTAATTAGCTTACATTATATATCCAATTTACGAATTACAGTTAATTCGTCTCAGCTAACTTTATTTAATCGTTATTAAATAATCGTCTCATCATCACATTGACTAACCTTTTAGTCAGATACACTGACTAACCTTTTAGTCATATAATAGGGCATCAATATGATTATTTTCTCAAATAATCACATCTCTCAAACACATCCTATAGGTGTGACTTTTAGGGACCAGTTGATCACCGCCATCTGTATGGCAATAACGTCAAACTTATCTAGCAAGCCAACCGTTATTGATAAACGTTAATCAACTGATTATTATACAAAGTATACCCTGTGAACCTACAGAGATTTATTTATGTTATTGCACTAACTGTGGAGGACACTGGCTCCAACATCGACTTGATCGTGCCTATGCAAATCATGATTGGTTTCAACTTTTCCCCCTGGCTCGTCTCATTCATCTACCGATTCTCATTTCTGACCACGCTCCTATAATTCTAAACCTGCAAAATCAACCAAAGCCTAGTCGGCGTCATTATAAAATTGATAATTGGTGCCTTCAAAATTCTGATGTTAGCTCTATTTTTTCTCAAGCTTGGAACACGCTTTTTACGGGGTCAACGATGTTTATCCTTTCCCGCAAGCTTGCCACGGTGAGGCGGTCTATTATGGATTGGGTTATACATCATCGTGCTTCCTTCGCTATTGATTGGTCTAGTATTGAGAAGGACTTGAATAATTCCGGATTGAATATAGTTGACGATGCTTCGGCAATCTCTTATCAAAGTTCAAGGGTCTCTTGTTTGGAATTCGTGAAGAGCCAGCATTCATATTGGTTCCAAAGATGGAAATGTAATTGGGATGGTTTAGAAGGCCTGCCTACCAGATTCTTTTATTCCCGGGTTAAATCCCGTATTTCCCGAATTTTGATCGTCTATCTCCGATCAATTTCTGGTACCTGGATTTCATCTCCTACTGACATCGAATTGGAAATCATGTCCTATTTCTCTAATCTTCTTGGCCCACAATCGACTTCTTCTCTTCGTTCTACAATGAACTGTGATGACTTTCTGGACTCTCTATCTCTTCCCTCTCTGACTCCCGAGGATCGTGTTTTCCTTTCTACCCCTTTCTTAGAGAAAGCGGTTCTCTATGTGGTTCACCAAATGTCAGGTTCTAAATCACCGAGGCCGGATGGCATTACTCCGAAATTTTTCCAAGTCTATTGGCCTCTTGTTGGTAATCTTGTGACCTGTGCCATTCTGCGTTTTTTAAATTCAGGGGTAATTCTAAAACAGTGGAATATTACTCATATTGTGTTGGTTCCCAAAGTCCTCAACCCTGAAGAAATTACTCAGTTCAGACCGATAAGTCTATGCAACGTAATTTACCGAATTGCCTCAAAGTGCCTTGCAAACAGGATAAAGAAGGTTATTCCTTCCATTATCTCGTCTTCCCAACAGGCTTTTATACCAAGCAGATTGTTATCTGACAGTGTCGTTCTTGCTCACGAAATTATGCATTACACTAACCGAACCAAGAAAGGTAGTTCCTATTACGCTGCCATTAAACTGGACATGAGTAAAGCTTTTGATCGAGTGTCTTGGAAATTTATAATGAAGATTCTTTATCATTATGGTTTTCCGAAGAAATGGCGCTCTATTATCTGGGAATGTATTACAAGTGTTCGTTATTCAATACTGATAAATGGGTCGCCTTCTCCGATTTTCAGTGCGCGTCGAGGCCTCCGACAAGGCGACCCACTCTCTCCCTACCTTTTTATTATGTGCATGAATGTTTTATCTCGCCAACTGGATTATGCTTGCACAGGGGCATCTTTACAGGGTTTAAAAATCTCTCGCTATGCCCCTCCTTTATCACACCTCTTTTATGCTGATGATGCACTTATCTGCTGTAAAGCCTCTCCTTTGAAGTTTGAATGCCTCCGCGAGATTTTCGACTATTTTGAGCTTTTCTCGGGCCAGATGATCAACTTTCGCAAGTCTTATATCAAGTTCAGCCCAAATTCCCCTGTCGATTTTCGCAGCCATCTTAACTCCATTCTCACAATGGAGTTAACTAATCAGTTTGGTACTTATCTAGGGGTCCCTATTGATCTTCCTCGTAAGAAAGCTCAGGTTTTTGCTCCCATTATTGATAAGCTCACGTCTAGGGTAGTGTCCTGGTCTTCTCTTCAGCTCAGTCAGCCTTGTAAGCTCCTTTTAATCAAATCAGTTCTTTTGGCTTCTCTTAACCATATTCTTGCTGTTATCCCCTTCCCCAAAAGTGTTTGCCAGAAGATTGATTCTTTAATTGCGAGCTTCTGGTGGAGATAGGGACAAAAGACTCGGGGTCTACATTGGCTTCCTCAGTCAGCTTTGCATAGGCCCCAGTTTCTTGGTGGACTTGGGATTAAGTCCACCTCTTTGCTAAGCCAGGCTTTTCTCCTGAAATCTCATTGGCGAATTATTAGCTACCCCTCTGGAACTTTACATAAATTTTTATCGCCAAAATATAAGAAGAATCTGTCTATCCCTCTCTCAAAGTCAAAGGTTTTTCACCCTTCTTTTTGTTGGTCGGGTATTTGTCGAGCAGCAGCGACATTATCTGAAGGCTATGTTTGGAAATTGGGGAATGGGAAAGATATCTCGTGTCTATCTGATCTATGGATAAATGGAAAGGCACCAAAACCTCGTCTCCCGTTGACATCCCACACCATTTCTTTTTCCGAGCTTACCCTGTTGGATGGAAACTGGAATCCCTCTGCTGTGTTTAGGGTTTTTGAGCCTTACTGCGCCAAAGAGATTCTTACCATTGAACCTCCTAACCCAAATTCAGATGAATTTATTTATTGGAAATACACTAAAGATGGAAAGTATACTTTGATTTCTGGATACAGTAGGCTCCAAGAGACTAGATATTCTTGCCAAGATAATAATATGGAATCCTTTCCCTGGAAAATTGCTTAGTCACAGCATATATCAAAAAAATTTCCTATCTTCCTCTGGCGACTAAATCATGAGATTCTGCCATGTTTATCTGCTCTTTCTAGGCAGGGATTCACTTTTCAAGATTCTTGTGCTCTATGTCACGGTAACAGGGAAACTCTGGAGCATCTTTTTCGATTTTGTCCAGCTTCCCTTCGGGTTTGGCGTTCTTCTCTTTTGGGTATTGTGGCGACTTCTAACTCTTTCATAAATTTTAAGAAATGGATCTCTGACTTTATGGTTTATCTGCATAAGAAACAGACTCCGAGTTTCAACCCTCTACTGTATTTCCAATGTGTTCTTCTGGCTATTTGGAAGGCAAGAAATGCAGTTATTTTTTAAGGCTCCCCTGTTAATCCTGGGAATATACTCACTTTGGCCCTTCAACTTTTTACTATACACTCACAAAGTCAGCCATGTTTCTCCCTTCGACCTTCGCCAGAATTTCTATCCTACTTTGATGTGGATGAAAATATATTCACTCCGTAGATCGCCCTATTCACATTACCACTAGCATTTTGAAGACTTCCGAAAAGAATTGGTTTACTTATGTTTCTTTTGCCTCACAGGATGATATGACTTTTTCCTTATCAGTTCGGGCCTCATCAAGTTTTGCAGCGTACTCACAATCTCTCCGAGAGTCTATGGCCAAGCTGATATCTCAGAAGATCTCTAATGTCTCTTTTACAGTGACATCAAAAAATTATCTACAGTTCTGGCATCTTCTTTGCCAGTACCCATCTACCTTTTTCACTGTTTGACGAAGATGCGTCTTTTCCTTCGTCAACAAAAATTTTGGTCAGTTAGTTTATCTACGGGTTGATTTTCGTTCGGTTTTTAGAGCACTGGTACTTTGTAAGCAGGGTTTGTAATTTTCTCTTTCTCTTTATATAAATTCCAGTCTACTTTTGTCAAAAAAAAAAACAAATACATACTATGAAATCAATGAAATTTATTAAATTTTGGTTCCTAATTAATTGAATACGAAGAAGAGTAATTTGATTTATTAACTAAAAAATTCATGACAAAATTAGTATTGTTTTTTTATATTGAATATGTATAAGAATTCACGCTCAAAGCAATTTGCATTCACTCCATTACAATCACTTTAATGTCAAATTCATGCTTTTGAAATCCTGGATCGAAAACTAAACGAATTTGATTTGATAAAAACCTTAAATCAATTTTCAAAATGAAAATCGTTAACTTTGGCAACGACATCGACAGAGTCCTGACGACATCGTCGGATAATTTGGGGAAGAAATGTCGAAGAACGATTAAGTCAAATTAAGACAACAACAAACAAGAATTTCCTTCATCTTCATGACAAGTTTATTTGATTCACATTCGGTATTTGTTTGGTCTTTGTCTTTTCGCGATAATTGGAATGTTGATCCTCATCCTCCCTTGCGCTACTCTACTGCTAGGTAGATTTGATTGATGGTGTTTATCTTCAATTCTTAATAATTCAGGTTATTTGATTGTAGTACACCTGATTTTAGTGAGAAAATGAATACCAATAATTGATAGGGGAAATGAGAAGGGTAATTTCGGGAAAATGTACTATAAAGAGTAAAAATTATACTGCGAAAATCAACACCCTATATTTAATACTCCGTATAAAATAAATACAGATAGTATAATTCCATGAAAGAATATTGAATAGTCTTGCTTATATATAAGACATCAATTTATGTCTAACGTCACATCATTTATATTGCTAGATGAAAATAAATTCATTTAAGTTTATTTAAATATAGCTAACCAGAAGATTAGCATGAAGAGTATTTTCAACTAACAATGTTGCATTTGATAAGTTAAATTGTCGATACATAGCCAAATGCATATAAATAGCCGCCCTGAATTATATAATGCAAATAGATGTTAATATAAAATTATTAAAAATGTGACAGTTGAGGTCATCCGGGTTCTCATTATACCCGTTTTGATAAACCAGAAGTTTATCTTAGAAATTAGACAATAAAGTGCTGAAAACTCTTTCTTGTTTTTTTTAATTGAGTGAATAGCAAGACGCACAGATGAGATTGAGTATTATTTTTAAAGATCTTACTGATAAAGTCATCCATTATCGATACTGTCGAAGTGGACAGAAGTCCACATAGAAAAAAAAATTCAGTGGCTGGAAGTCCACGCTGCAACCTTATGAAGCACAATTTATTTTCAAATAGATGAAACAATCTCTTTGGGGAATATTATTTCAGCACATAGAAAACCAACTGCGTAATATTGAACTCCCCGTGTTATGTTCTCCTGAAGAGAACCATTTATTAATAGTCATAAAATATGATATTAGATGTGTCCTAAGGTGGATGTGAATATTCATTGCCCCTTAAATCTATCATGAATTGATAGTTTTTACCACCTTAGGGGGGAGGGTGATAAGGAAAAGCTGCTAAAAACATTCAAGTACAAGAAGTATTGATCCCCTGTTAAACCTGAAGTTCAATGATTATTAAATATGAAATACATCAAATAGAGGATCAGAAAATAAGAATAATTATTTATATATCGTTCATTTGGTTATGATGATGTATTACGATAAATACTTACCAGCTTGATTACCTTATCTTTTTATGATACGTTTTAAACATTGAAATCTATGATTTGAGAGGCTTAGTGAGTCATAGATTGGTCATAGAGAGTATATGTTATGAACATTAAGATACTTGCCAAATTGTATAATAACCATACACATGAAGTGTATTGTGAAGTCATACTCACTTCACATATTTTATAAGTAAAATGAGAGAAAAATGGCAAGCATGTGCAGTTTGTACTCATGAAGAGTAATGAAACTTGAATGTCCCTAAGTGACAAAGATATCTAAATGATAATAGATGGCCTATACGAAAAATAATGGTACCGCAAATAATTGGATTCCGATATCAATGAGCAATACTGATAATATCAAGAAACAAATAAACTATATTGATATATTTAGGAGCCGATACATTTTCCGCGCGAAATTTAATGGACTATATAATAGGGATCTGGTATATCAAATTAAAGTCCATTGCAATTGTCGACACAACTAATGATCATAAATGAGCTCATAAACCAGAAGTCGATCAAAGACCTGAAGTCTATCTTAGACCTGAAGTCCATTCATGTCATGAACATGAATATTGAAAAGAACATTGTATAGTTTGCATTATCGAGTCATTATTATGTGCATATAGAAAGTAAATTAATCATTTGCATTTATCTTCATATTAATTACATCATTGCATTATTATATAACAAGTAATTTAGAACGTAGGTATACATCGAGCATATGCATTCACATGGTTGGTTTTTTTCCTATAAGTTTGAATGAATAAGTGGAGATAGTATACTCACATAATTGAGAACTCCCTGCAAGAGCTTATTATAAATTATATCAAATTGATAGTGTGGTTGATCAATTGAGTTTTTAAAGCACTTATCATTAAATTTATGAACCTTTACGCAAAGATTGCGGATATTGAACATCAATGCTCTTGAAGAACTTATGTGAGATAAGTAAATATATATTATTTCAACCTGAAGTTTGAGCATCTATGAGAATTTACGTGATTATATACTTTAAGCTAAACATGTAGTAAGATGATTTGGCAAGAAAGATAAATTATTTTTCAAAATAATTTTTTTTAATAAACGAATTGATTCTCCGGAAGAGAATGGATTCGGGAATGATAACTACACTCTTTTTTCCTTCGTCTAGGTACTTATCCCAATGAGTTTTTCCTAGCAAGGTTTTTAATGAGGTAGCATTTTGGCACGTTAATACGCAATAGTCATGATCATCATGATTGTTAAAATGACAATTATTTTAGACATATAATATTATGTCATTATTTCAGAGAAGTTATATTACAAGTGTGACTATAATATTTGAGATAAAGGCTCGAGAGTCATCATGAATGTCTATATCTAGATTGCGAGTTTTGAAGAAATAATATATTGAAATTACAAAGAATTTCTATTGATTGAAAGATATAAAGTTCATCAACTACGATGGTTCCATTTCAACGATCGAGAAGTTACACCAGAGTATGGATTCCAAGATATATCAAGTTATATAATCACCAGGGGGAGTAACACGTGTTGTACTCCTTTTCCTTATCCATGATTTTGTCCCACTGAATTTTTCATGGAAAGATTTTAACGTGGCAGCTTGTTATGCGTGTTTAGAGATCAGTGTACTTTTCCTTCACTAGTGTTTTTCCCGTGAGGTTTTTCTAGGAAGGTTTTCATCGAAGCATCTTCTTCAGGAATGGACATCCAAGGGGGAGAGTTCTGAAAACTTATTGTGGATGCCTATAAGTCACATGTATTATGGATACCTTTAAATGTCTTTCAATGTAGGATGCTTCTAGATGTATCTTTCTAGTATCTTATGTCATAACCCCCATTTCATCTCTTGTATATATATCTCATTCTACTAATGAGAAATACACATCCTTTCTATCATCATCTCTTCTCTATATATTATAACACCACATATTATAACATAAATGCGTTTTTATCTCTATTAATTTGGGGGTTATGAGGAAGATTATATTCTTGGTCAATTACATTTGATAGTGGTTTTATTGGTGAATTTATGAGTGATTTTAGTACTATCATTAATTTGATATGTTGATGTTTTGCTTTGTGGTTAATGCTTATTATGATGAGGGTTTATATTTATCCTAATAATGGCCTTTTCATCTATATAAATAAGAGTATGGTTGGTTTTAGTTGTGACTTACGTTGAGTGAAAATGTTCTACCTCAATTTTTATATTATAAGTTATAATAGCTACTTAAAATTACTTCCTCCCATTTGTATACAGACATACATATGTAAAAGTTATTTTATATATTAAAAATATTATTGAGCATTGGGTGATTGTCGGTTCGGGGACTCCTCTTGTATTTACCGAAGGAGTCTAACGGGTTGTCGTATCTTGGGAAAAAACGCAATATTTGGTAACCTGTGCAGTTGAGGCGTTATCTCTCTTAGGAAAGCGCCTAGTGCAATTTGACCTAGGCTACATCTTTTCTCTCTACTCTCTTTTACATATTATTCATATATTTATGACTTTGTATTAATTTATTCATGTTGTATATTATTTACGGTAATACTTGTTATTCCACTTTTTCTAATAATATAAGAGAGATAAAGTGTTATCGTAGATTAGAAATTTCTTTTCAATCACATGTCTCAATTATTTATCAATCGATAATGTTAGCTAATAGTTTGTTGATATCTTGGTATCTAGGTACAGTGTTCATATAATATGTTTTGATTGCTATTCTAAATTTTTCTTGTGAATATGTTGGCTAGCTAGATTTGTTGATAGATAGAATGTATATTGACTATGGTCGTTTTTATCTTGTGAACATGTTGTGTCCATGTATGTGCAGTGGTGAATCTAGGGGGGTTGTTTACTGTGTATGTGCCAAGAGATGATTTGTTTTGTTTTGTTTTGTTCCAAAGTTAGACTCCTCTAACTCTTCTAATATTTTATTTGCCATAAAACTTGGGAAATGTTTCACGGTATGGTTTTATAATTTTATTGATGAATAGTATGAACTTGGTAAATGTGGGGGTTGTTTACTTGTTTTCAACTTACAAGTTTGTATAATCTTTGTCTCTAGTGATTATCGGATTAATTTGTGTGCGAATATTCATATTTGTGAATAATATTTTTTTTGGGTGATGAGAATTATATTATTGGTGTTTTATTTTTACCCAAATAGACAATTTACTTTTAAAAAGTTCTTGACCATATTTATGTGTCTTTATGATTATATATTCGAAGTATTTTTACACATGAATGTTGGCTAAGAATTTATTATGTTTACTATGTGTCTCATATCTTCTATAGAAACATATGTTTACTAGTTAAGGTGAAATAAGTGGAATGGTTTATGATATTGTATTAACTCAATAATTACATAGTGAGTTTTATGATTAGCCCAAATTTTTCATATATTGGCTAAGTGAGTCATCTACTCCTTTTTATTTTCGAGGTTATGAGAAATATTTTATCTTGGTCAATGCTATTTAGTAGGAGAGTTTACTATTTCTATATGTGGTTTAATGAGTGTTTACTATTGTTGATATTAACAATGGTTTTTGTGAATAGTTAAAGAGTAGAGATTGTTTCGATATTGATACATGATCTATCAAATATTTATTTGGCTACACTTGTTTTGTGTATTGAGGATATTTATTCTAATGTCCTTGTATTAGTGTGAGTAATTTTTGGCCACTAATAAATTGAATTAGTGACATGAGCCTTACTTGATATTTTATCATATCTATTACTTTTAAATGTTATACGATTGTAGCATATGAAACTATATACTCGTTATTATTTTTTATATAGTTTGCTAACTGTGTGTTTTTGCTTCTTTACTTAAAGGGTATATTGAACAAGGTGGTTATTTAATTTTGGAAGGGATCAAAGGTTTCATTTGGCTATTTATATTTATATTGTGGAGGTGTGGTGTTATTATGGACATTGCAAAACGGATTATTACAATTATTTTATATTGGATTCAACTAGTCCACGAGCATGGAATGAAATGATCCAAGAATTATCGCGATATATTTTATATATACTTATATTGTCCGAGCCGTTCATGCCTCCTATTCCGTTATTATGAGATGAAAGAGTTTTAACTAAAAGCTAAAATAAAGAGTTTGATGAGAAAGTGATAATATTTTAGTATCGATTTTCCTCTTATTTATACATTTATTTAACTCGATTTTGTGTGCTTAAGTGATTTAATAGCTCATTTTACTATATTATTAGAAGTTATTAGTTTTATTAATATTATTGCAAATACATATTATTAGTCGAGATTTTGGTACTGCTTTTGTTATTTTGATTTTGTAGGAGTTACGTTCAAGAAGCGAGGCGGGTCAAGAAACAAGATGGGTTTAATTGCGAGTAGCAAAGCAAAGCAAACTCAATATAAGAAGCAAAGTCAAGGTGAATCTTGACCTTGACCCTTTCCTATCATCATTCATCACCATTTTTATCCTCCATTTATAATTCATACAATCAATTAAATCACCGCCATTTTTGGTCATTTTCCCCACAATCTGAATTGTCCCCTTCCATCTCTAGCGAGCTCGAGCCACCACCACCGTACTCCCCTTGTTCAAGCCCAGCATCAACAAGCCACTTGCATCGCGAATCAACCCACCAGCCTCCATAATCCAGCCTATAAACCCGACACCACCATCGAACAATCAGTAGCTCCGTCGCCATCAGATTCGTGCTCTTCTCTTCTTCATTCGAGCACTTCCCGCAACCGACGTCGGTGCCAACTCAGTCACCAATTCGTACCACCACCAGCTCGAGCTCCGTTGTAATCTCCATCTCCGACGCCTGCACACCATCAATGCACTCACATGCTCCTCCGACGAGTTCCACACACCACGCTCCTCTACTCTCCCGACGCCTGCTCCTCCTTAATGGCGTGGTTTCCCAGCTCCGTTCCTCGTCGTCGACGCACCACCCGCAGCGCCGTTCCACCACCGTGAGCAGGTCACTCGAAACCTGAATCCAGACTTAACAACCATGCCATACCACAAAGTCATCCCTTAATATTGAGGCTGGCGTCGGGCGAAATCAATGAGCCGTCGGGTGAAATAACACCCGGTCGTGTCAGTCACTGTTTCCGTCGGGTATAATTACGCTCGGTCTGCCGGTCTGGCATTTGTTGGTTTTGACCGGATGAAATGCAATTGTTAGGCTAAAGTGGTATGTGGGCTTCTTATACATACGGAACGGAGTTTATATTGAATTGGGGGGCCCATTTTTAGAGGTCTTACTTTTTATCATTCTATTATACTTATTTTAGTCGTATTTGGAGGTAGAGGTGGCAATCGGGTCAATCAGGTCGGTTACGGGTCGGGTTCAGACAGTTCGGGTCATGTCGGGCTCGGGTTTGGTCGGGTCAAGTTGCTTATTCAGGTCGAGTCGAGTTCGGGTTGGGTGTTTTACGGGTCAGGTTAATCGGGTCAATAATTGCAACAGGTCGGTTCAGTTTCGGATCGGTTGACCAATGAGTCTGGATATATCAGGTCAATATGCTTGATCAGGTCGAGACCGGTTTGGTTTCGGGTTACTGATGGGTCGAGTATTTTATATTGTCGTCTTAAATTTGAAAATTAATAGGGTCAATGGTCGGGTCGTTATGTTAAAAGATCACTTTTGAACTTATGAATTATAATATTGGATTTGAGGAACTCGATACAAAAAATATTTGTAAAATATAAGAGTATAACACTATAAAATTTAATGATTGTATAATTTCATTGAACACTTATGTTGCTCGACCTCGGTTATAAGTCTATGACATGAGTACCTATCCAGTGTCGGATTCGCCTATATTATGGACAAAAAATAATGTTTTTGGTCTAAATTAATCAGTTGTTTATGTAGTTCATAGTTTTGAACATTTGACCTATAAAGTATGGCAAGGAACTAAATGAATTACCTATGAAATAGATTTTATTTATTATCTTGACGGTGATCTTACGTATTTAATTTTGAATAGGCTCTATTAGAATGGTGTATTTGAGGTTTGGATTTTAAGATCATAATTAATAACCGTGGTCGGATTGTATGGTCATAACTAATAACTCTTTCTTCCCTTTATTGTTTTCAATGAAACCAAAACTAAACACTCTTTTTCTCACAAAGCGTTAATTTAAAATTTTCTACATATATCACTTGCAATATAATTATTAATAAGTTTAACTAGGAATATAGCGTACTAAATTTACAACTGACTATTTATTTTAAGATTAGATTTTGTTTTGAAAAATAAAATGAGCGATAATTTTTTATATCAAATTTATTAACAAAAAAACAAACTATAAAGGAATTTAGATTCTTAAAAAAGATTATTTGGCTATGAGTCAGGTCGAGTTTAATCGGGTTAAAACGGGTTACATACATGTCGGTTCAGTTCGGGTTTGTGGGTGAATCGGGTTTCGGGTCGGGTCGGGTCGAGTCACAAGTCGGTTAGAGTCATATCATTTCAGGTTCTATCGGTTTATCGGTTAACCTTCGGGTCGGTTCAGGTCGGTTTCAGTTCAGCAAATTTACGGGTTCTATCAGGTCGGTTATCGGATAAGTCAGGTCGGTTCTTCGGGCCGGGTCACCTTTTGCCAGCTCTATTTGGAGGTGTATTTTTTAATATAAATAGAAGACATACTCTTTTTGTTAGGGGGATTTTCACTTTAGATTAGACTAGTTTAGGTTAGAATTTTAGAAAAATTATGTGGGTTCCTCTTTTATTTTCCTCTCTTATTTTATCTTCTAATTAATCTAGTTATTTAACGTAATTGCTCTTTCATTGACATGTTTTACTCTTTCATGGACATTTTGCCATAATTTTTCCATTCATTGCCCTTCTTTAAAAAAAATACCCTAAAAATAACTCTCTAATCCTCTTAGCCTCTTACTATCAAAAATTGCCACAATTTCATCAAAATTACTCAGTTAAAATCTTAATTCTTGTATTCATCAAGTAATAATTCAAACTCCATTAATTAAGTACCAAATTTGTTATTCAATCAAGTAGGTGTAAACTGGATTAGGGTTAAATAAAAATTAGGTTTATAAAAATTAGGTTATGGATGGCTGACTGGCAAGGGTAGCGAGTGCCGACTGGAAAGGGAGGGATTAGCGGAGGTCGGACGTTGAAAGTGGAGGCGCGGTCGTCGCGCGTGTGTGGCGGTGGTCGTTTAATTTGAGGGTTGACTGAGAAGGAAATAGCGTGTGCGGCGGCGGTCATTTGCGGGGAGGTGGGGTAGGCCCGTTTGGATGGCATGGTGGTGGCATGGGCAGGAGAGTGCGCGCATGTGGGTGGTGGGGGAGGTGGCACCTGGTGGTTGGATGGGTTTAGACTTGAGGTTGAGGGAGGAAATTGTAATTGAAACAAAATTTTTTTAAAAAAAAAAGTATTGAAATGGGAGGGGTAAAGTAGTAAGTTGTGTCCATGATTGAGTAATCATGTCCATGAATGAGCATAACTCTTAATTAAGTGGGTCCAAGATTGAATCTTTACGTAAGTAATTTCTATATCTACTCATGCTTGGTATGAATTTCTCTTTTCTCATCTTTATTTATGTTATTTGTTATCAAGTTCTCATATTTTATTAGTTCAATGGTTAATTAGTTCAAGTTTCGATCTTTTTTACTTTAATCATGTTTATTATTACATTGTTATTAGTGGATAATTTATTTAGTTTAGTTTTCATGATGATGTTAGGGGGAAAGGGATTAGGATTCTTGAGTTAGCTTCATCATTGGACGATTATGCCTTCACTTTTACCATTTTAAAGACTTGAATTAATTTTTCATGGGTTCGGTGAAATATTCGGTTTGGGTGAAAATTTGACCCGGGTAATTATAAATTTGACCAAGTAAGAAATTTTGAGGTCAACATCTTTCTTTAGATGACCTTCTTGACTTAAGATATTAAGTTGGTTGGTTGGGTTAGCTAGAGTCGAAATACCGTCTCACTCTCTTTCTCGTTACCTTTTTTGGGTTTGAAAGCTTTTGTCGTCCTAGGAGCTAGCGATTGATTCCGACTCCCTAACCCCCTAACCCCCTTTGTTAGTTGGCTTATCTTTATTATTATCGCTTGTTTATTTTATTTCTCGCTTTAGTTACTTTTAGATATTCAAACTTCTCAATTTGATCGGCTAGACTAAATCAAACCGAAACTGATAAACCAATCCTAACTGTTGATGTGGATCGATCTCCTTACCCTACTACATTCGTTAGTTTGGTAGTAAGTTTTATAAATTTTGTTTGGTCGAGGGGTGCGCGACAATCCCTTATCAGAAAGTGAAATATTATTATGACGTGGTCTTTGAGACACGTGATTCTCCATCGTGATGGTATTATTTATTTTAATATTCTCAAACTGATATCACAGATCCATTTATGATAAAGTTGGCCAACAAGTAGGTACTTGATTTGTGATGTAACACCCAAGATTTTATAATAATGAGTAATTTATTAAAGTCGTAAATTTTATAAATTCGTCATTTACTTTTATTGGTTATAATATTTTAAGTCGATGATTTATGATTTCGTGGCTTTAAATTAATGTTAAATAGAATTTAGTTTAGTTGGGTAGAAACCGTCGCATTTCACTCCGTTATGAGTCATAATCGTATTCTACGCGAAAATCCAAGTGAATTGATCCAATATGAAATTTGGGCTTTCTAGTATTCATCTTCTCAAAACAACCCCACCAAAACCTCCTCCTTTCTCCTTAAATTTTCAGCAACTTTCATCTTCTTCCTGGTACACCAAAAACACCATTAAAACTCTATGACTTTATAAACTTAAGACGGATGCCATTTTTCCGTCTCTCAACAAAACTTGGCGATTTTTACATTAATATTTTCCTCTCATTCTCCTCTTCCTTTTCATAACATAAAATAGTCATTTCCTCCCACTTTTTATAAAACCCATTTTTCTAGATCTAAACTTAAGACGGGCATAACTTTTTTGTTTCTTAACCAAATTCAATTCTGTTTAATGTTTCGGAATCCTCTCACCATCCTCTTTCTTTCTAGCTAATAAAAGATTAAAACTTTTAACGTTTTTTTAAGACCGTCTTTTCCCAGATTCCGGTTTTGGGTTCTTGTCGCATTATTTATCGGGAAAGGGTGGATTTTGAAGATTTTGGGTCAATGAATTCATGTGGGTTGATAGTTAGCTTGGGAATCGAAGATTTGAAGTTCTAATTGAGGTAATTTAGACGAGTTACTCGATGTCACATCTTATGTGTTTATGTGTTTAGGATAGATTTTCACATGAGATATGAGCTAATTATATTATACTAGCATGATTATGTGTTTATAACTCATTTATATGTTGGATATCATCTCATATGTTTAACTTGTGCAAGTTCATGTTAGTGTTGTTGAATTTCCTCTCATATGCTTAAACTAGTGAAAATTGGTGTTGATAATGTTGAACTTGCCTTGTTATTGTTTAATCTTATGTTTGGTAACATAAATGATGATTCCTTGATGCTTTAGATGATTATATGTAATTATTTCGTATTCATGTGTTGCATTTAATGTGGTTTGATGATGATTAATGTTAGTAAGAAGGATTGGGTAAAATTGGATTGGAGTTGTTGATTCATGGTGTTTTCGTGTGATGTATGTCCCAGCCGGATAGCCGCCCGCCGCCTGCCGCCCCCATGACCGGCTGGGAGTTCCCTGCTTCATAATTGTTAACTTTTTAATGATTTTGAGTAGTGTGTGTCCCGGCCTGGTAGCCGGCCGCCGCCACCCCCACCGGCTGAGAACCACCTATTTCTAATTATTGAGTTTTGACATGCGCGTGCCCCAGCCGGATAGCCGGCCGCTTTCCCACCGGCTGGGAGCCATCCCTATATTTTTTTCAAAGTTGGTTTTTGGTATGTGAAGGGTGCCCCAACCGGGTACCCGGCCGCCGACTACCCCAACCAGCTGGGTGCCCTTGATTTGTTGTTGTTGTTGTTTGGTGTTGGTGTGTTGCCCAGTCGGGTACCCGGCCGCCGGTCTCCTTGACGGGCTGGGACCCCATGTACTCTTTTTCTTCTTTTCTTTCACTTGTCTTCACATGTAATGATTTGTATGGTTTGTTTATCTTATAAACCTATGTAATGATATTTTATAATCATGTTTATACTATTTTATATTTCACATGCTTTTCTCATATACTTAGTGACGGATGTAGCATGTTTCCCCTTTTTAGTCGTTTATGCCTTGAATAATGGATTGAGTCTTGTCTATTAGATATTTTCAACTCTTATTTCCCGGTTGCACCTCTATACTCGTTAGACTTAATGTATGAGAGATGGAGGCACAACCTTAATGCTTGTGCATTTGTTTAGTGGGGATATGACGACGTTGTTAAGAGGCGAACGCAATGCATTGATCGACCCGACCGTCAAATGTTGTATCCTTGCGAGGTGGTGTCAGTGCATGTAGCGTACTCGCTTGTTCACTTTGACCTTGTCTTCTACGTAGTTTAGCCAAAAGGTAATACTTGTGTTCTTTCCGCCTCTTTCGTGTAGTTTAGCCGAATTTGGGGTACTCGACGTCCTTTGAGTTGATCGAGTCTTGGGTGCGAAATGTTCATTGCATGTCGAATCGGGTACACCTTTTGTCCCGAGATTCTGGCCAGGTTTGGACTAGGACCGTATTATTACCGTCGTCCTAGCGGGAGGAAATAGTCGTTCGTGTACGAGATGTTTATCGTATACGGTTCAGGGAAATGTTTATCCTGTGGACAATTTTTGTCATACTTGCTAAGTAGAGATGCTAGTGCATGTCATTTACTGTGAGAGTGTGTTTGCGTATATGTTTGATCATATGTTGGATTGTATACTTGGATATTGGATGCCTATGATTGGTTTGATTGTTGATTCCTTAACCTTCTCAAGCATATGCCGCTAATGGTGAGATGTAAGCCCTTAGTGTTCTATATGGTTGCCAAGGGGAGTCTTTTGGAGTCTTGTATTGCATGATGATAATGTGATTGACGATTCATATGCTTAGATAATGTTATTATTAAATATTCTACTTATGCTTATCATGATACGTATGTATGCATGTTGATATATGATTCTATACTTGTTTATATGCATTTTGATGTGATATGGCTGGAAAAACCCCGAGTTACTCCCCACTGACTGTGGCATTCATGTTTCATGAATGAACAGGTTGCACGTTGGTGTTGCATGGGGTTTTGACGAGTGAGCTAGAGAGTGTTGTACTTATAGCGATTCACACTTAGCGTTGTAGTTTATATTAGTTTTATGATCTTACTTGTATTCATCAAGCGATCAAGATTCCTTGCATTTTATTTAAGTTATACTTTGTACAAACGATTTGTTAAACTATGTTTTGGTTTTATAATATAGTGACATTCGCGGTTTTGCTTTTAAAGTTTTAAAAATCTCATATTTCCTCTGCAAATCTATGTATTTACTTTATTGTGAAATCGCGGGGTGTCACATGTGAGAATTGAATCGTCGAGGGGAATGAGACTTATTGCCCATGTAATAGCCATCGCAGTGGAAACCCATCTTCATAGATTAGAGAATCCCATGAAAGAAGTTCAACGGGTAATAACAAAGTTGTGGGTGGGCTAATTAAGGAGAACACTATTTGTTTAATGGATATTTTGGTCTGTGTCTTATTCCTATGGCGAAATGTGATATTGTGTTTTATGAGGTGCTCTTATTGATTTTTGTTGTGACGGTTTGAGGTTGAGTTTTATGTCTTAATGAATCCGAAGGCATAATGTTTTGCGGGGTTGATGTCACACCTACCCTTGGAGGATTCACCTAGTGAGTGTTCGTAGTGTGGTCGCTATTATGGGACGTGGGCAACTCCCTAGAGACACTCATGATACAAGATACCTGCGCATGACCATTAACGCGCACCACTGATAGAACCTGATCGATTGCATGTACCGTGTATGTGGTGAGTCCAAGCTTGATCTAAGGGACCTAGTTCAAAGTATTTATACTACTATGGTTCTTTCGAGTGCAAGCTCACTTACACTAAGTGTTGGTTCAAACCCGAAAGGTACCTACACCTATTACACGGTATTATATGTTCACTATTATTATTTTTATAATTTTTTTTGCTTTTATGGATTATTAAATCTTATTATTTATTATTTTAAAAATATTTTTAGTTCTTAAATCATGAAGGTGATTGTTGGAAATGTTTTGTGAATTAAGAATTAAGGTATGAGTTTTAATATTTTGGCCAAGTAATAAAAAATGTTTAAATGAGTTTTTATTCTCTATTAGTTTAAGAGTTATGAGCGAGATTATATTCTTGGTCAATTACATTTGATAGTGGTTTTATTGGTGAATTTATGAGTGGTTTTAGTACTATAATTAATTTGATATATTGATGTTTTGCTTTGTGGTTAATGCCCATTATGATAGGTTTTTTTATTTAGCCTCATAATGACATTCTCATCTTATATAAATAAGAGTATGGTTGATTTTGGTTGTGACTTACGATGAGTGAAAATGTTCTACCTCAATTTTATATTATAAGTTATAATAGTTACTCAAAATTACTTCCTCCCATTTGTATAAAGACTTATATTTGTATAAGTTATTTTATATATTAAAAATATTATTGAGTATTGGGCGATCGTCGGTTCAGGGGCTCATCTTGCTGCTACTGAAGGAGTCTAACGGGTTGTCGTATCTTGGGAGAGGAACGCACTATTTGGTAACCAGTGCAGTGGAGGCGTTATCTCTCTTAGGAAAACGCCTAGCGCGATTCGACCCAGGCTATATCTTTTCTCTCTACTCTCTTTTACATATTATTCATATATTTATGTCTTTGTATTAATTTATTCATGTTGTAACATATTTACGACAATATATGTTACTCCACTTTTTCTAACATATACCCAGTTAGAGATACACTATCGACACAATATAATAAAACCGAGTCAAGTCAACAACAGCATAAACCGAGTCAATACTCGGTTCCTTAATCATCTCCTTACTCTAATGCAAGTTTATCTAAGCTGTTAATATTAGTCGACATTAGATATTTTTACTCCTATGTTTTAGCTATTAGTTAGTTTAGTCTTCTAATTGTATAAATACTCACCTTCTGCAACTTTAGCATTCAACAATTCACACACATATTATTCAATACGTTACATACCCATTTATTAACACTATTCTAAAAATATAGAATACTCAATTATTGATCAATTTCAAAGGTTTTAAGAAGATAAAATAAATAGATACATAAATTGCTTTATGTCAAGAATAAATAAATAGTCGGTAAAAAAAATAAGAAAAAAATTAACAATGCATAAAAACTAATGGATGAATGAAAATAATAAAAACAAGAAAATAAGAAAGAGACAAAGAGATTAATTAGTATTTGTTAGTACTATAGAGATCATGTTACTCAATCTAAAAACATAAAAAGATATAATTATTATAACATCATGATACTTAAAAATCGAGCATTAAGCTATGAGTCTACAAATTAGAAATAATCAGTAACATTCATACAAGTATATACATGAATAACATGAATAACATAACTTAATTACTAAGTTCTATATATAGATAACTTGAAAATACATTAACTTAATCACTTTCAACTTAAAAATGGATCAATTATGGTAATTAATGGATGCCACCTATAATCTAGCTACTATTAAAATATAAACATTTACTCCCTCCTATTCCATCTATTCTTCCATATTTCCTATTTGTTTCATTCATGTTTTCTTCCATATTTCCATTTTTGGAAGTGGATTGTGTGTTTTGTGTGGTCCATATTTAATTGCATGTGGGGTTGAGTATTTTATATGGTCCAAATTCATTTACTTAATCCAAGAGCCCAAATTAAAGGGGAAGATTACATGTAATAAAAGGGAGTATTAACTTTGGGTTGTGTAAGGTATACAATTCCAACTCCATCATGTTCTAAAACTTCAAGCTTTTTCGAATGTTTTTGTCAAATAATTACATTTTCCTTTTTATAAAGCATAATACTTATAGTAAACCATGTAGTAGAATTATTTGTATATACGGTCTACCTATATAAACCATTTGGTAGAACTTATATCAGCGTTTTTCAACGTTCTAAAGGATTTTATAAAAATACATACATATATAAAGTACATATGATGATAGGCACATTATGAATCCTTTTATTAACATTTATACATCGTAGATCGTAGACAAGAACCACCAAATTAACAACTAACACAGTCTTGATCGTAATTCTAAGGGTAAAATTGTTGGAATTGGGAAAAAAAAAATGATAAAAATCGTTACTACTTTATATTCTTGAAGTAACATTGGCTTAAAGTTAGCTCGGTCAAATAAAGGTTTGTTGTTAGAAAAAAAACACAGTATATAGATCAGATTAGAATAACTATATATGACCTATTTATGTAATACCGCCAACTTTAGGCCAAGCCGTTAAACATATACTCCGTACATATAAGTGTCACGTACATGAAACTGAATTGACATCCGACTTTAATGAAAATATTGTATATACATCATGTGTAATGTGTCTTTTATTATGTTAAGAAGAGAAATAAATGAATTTTATATGGGTTTACCATCCAAATGAATATACTATTATTTTATTCTTAATTGAACATAAAGTATGATATCATGTATCGAATTATAAATATGTTTGATTAATCATTTAGATTAAATCTTAAGTAATTAAATGATGTATAACTGATTTTGTCTAAGTATTTTTTGTTAAACAATTTTAATGAAAATAGTATTGTATGAAAATTGTGACAACCCTCGCGAATGCGGAAATATAAAACATACAAGCATGTGAATTATATAGCGAAAATAGGTAGTTTTAAAAAAAAATTTATACATGCAAGTTAATTAAAACGAGGAGTGTCAAAATATTACAACTAATTGCTGAAATACAACAAAGAGACGGGGTCTCTTAAAATGTTAGCAAAGAACAAGTGTTTAGCAAAACTAGCTAATATCGTCTAGAGGTGAAAACTTCCAGGGACAACGCCCGCTAGCTCACACCCGAACCCAAAATAGTCAAAAGCAAAAAGCTATCCACGCAAGCAACCTGTTCATCCATGAAAAACATGAACGCCACAATCAGTGGGGAGTAACTCCGGGTTCTCCCAGCCATATCACATTAAACGTACATAGAAGGAAATACGAAAGTAAAATCATGCATATATAGATATACATGTGAGAAACGATAAGGAGAAATAGGCAATACGATAAATAAGGATAAGATCATGTGGAAATCAAATCCGTAACCATCATGTTATTCAAAGACTCGGGAAAGACACTCTTAGGCAACCGAATACGCTCACTAGGGCTTGCATCTCACCGTTAGCGGTATAAGTTTGATAAGATTGAGACTCGACAAACAACCATGCCAAGACATGCAATGATCATGAATAATCAATCATGAAATCACGCATTCAAGTACAACAACATAAACACGACATCTCTCACGGTAAATGAAACGCACTAGCATCGTGTACATGGCAAGTATGATTAACAGGCATCCACGAGATGACATTTCCCTGAACGCATACACGATCACATTTCGTATATGTAGACTAATTTCCTCCGGTAGGACGACGATAATAATACGGTCCTAGTCTAAACCTGGCCAGACTCTCGGAATAAATCATGTTCCGATTCGACATGCGATAAACGTTTCGCATCCAAGACTCGGTCAATCGTAGACGCCGAGTACCCCAAATTCGGTCGAAATTTACTAAAGAAGGCGGAAATAGCTCAAGCCACATAACAAGCGTGTACGCTACATGCAACTAACACTCACCTCGCAAAAAAAAAAAAAAAAATACACAACCTTTTGACTGTCGGGTCGAACAACGACATAGCGTTCAACTCCCAACAACGTCGTCGTATGCCCACTAACACATGCATTTAAGCAGTAGGATACCTCTCCATTCCGACATTCCAGCCTTACGAACGGGAAGGTAGCCAAGGAAATGAGAGTACAAAGCACAAGACAAAACCGTGCTCAAACCGTATCATTTGTAAAAACCGACTCAAAGTGGGAACATACCAAAAACTGTCACCAACATGTGATACAAGCGAATGAAATATCATATATCCAAAACATGAATATTATAAGTCACTACGTAAAATTATACGATAAACGGATCATGCGAACTATTATAAATTACGAGTTTTAGAAGTTAAAGGAAAACAACACAGCCGTGTTCCAGGCCGGTCAGGAGGGAGGCGGCCGGTGGGCCGGCTCAGAACATAGGCAAAAACCAAAAATCATCCAAAACAGAGAAATGTGTTCCAGGCCGGTCGATGGACCGGCGGCCGGTGGGCCGGCTCAGAACACCCCTATACAAAAATTCCAAGTTTTCCAAAGATGTTACTGATGTGTTCCCAGCCGGTGGTCAGACCGGCGGCCGGTCGACCGGCTGGGAGCACCCCTTCACCCGTGAGCTTCCTTTACTTAACCAATTCATTTCAATTCTCATATATACTTCTAATAATCATCAACAATCAATATACAACATCAACATTCATCATATAACAACATTCATTAATCATACCATGAATCCTAAGCTTCTAATCGTATTCTAAATACGATTTCTAGCATATAAAGCATGTAAAACACGTAAATGATACCGAGTAACCCTTCACCGTTACCTTTAAGCGTCTCTACTAATCGTCAAGCTCCTCTTCAATAAGGGTAATAGCTTGGCGGGATCTTGGAGGTCCACAAACTCAAACTATATCAAATAAACGATAAATAAAAGGCATCTTGATAAAGACGTAAAGATTTGAAAAGATGAAGACGATGATTTTAACATCAAAACGGATAGAGGAAGGTAAGGGGAGAAGAATGAGACGAACTTACGCGAATTCTATCAAAGAACGAAGGAGATACGATGATTCAAAGATCGAAAAAGCTATGGAGGCAAGGGTTTGAGTTTTCTTAAAGAGGAAGAAATGTGTTGTGTTTTGTGTTGAATGAAATAGGTTAAGGAGTATGAGTATGTATAAGGAAAAGTCAACAAAAAGTCAAACTCGCCTTAAGACGGGATTCTCATGGAATCTCGCGGAAATTCCAAATACGAACTCGGAAATTCTAAATTCGACTCGGAAAATAAAATTTACGATTAAAACTATATATCACTGAAAAGTAACCGTAAAATATTTTCACTATAAAAATAGGGTACATTTCCGGGTGTTACACTCTACTCTTCTGCTGTCTACTCCGGCTTCTACTTTACCGTTAGTGGGATTGTCCCCTACCCTGGTCAGTGGCGTGGTACCTCTTCCAGGTAATACGCCGACTGTCCCACTATCGTCCGCGGCCTTGTCTTCTGCCTCGACTAGTGGTCTTAGTTCGTCACCGCTACGAACTCCCCTGTCCTCTGAGGCATCCCCCACCGTGTCTCCCCCTGAGTCTAGTTCGCCTCCCCCCGCGTCTAGTCCATATGTGTCGAGTCTTGTGTCCTCTGATCTCCACCATAGTCCAGGGGCTCTCTCGTCCATGAACCCCATTGATAAGTCTAGTATGGCCAGTCCACACACTAGTCCTTCTGTACCTTCTCCTCGCCCCCCTGTGTCCAATGTCCATGTCATGCAGACTCGTGGGAAGGATGGTATCTATATGACTAAGACTATTCCGTCTATGAGTGTTGTATCTGTTTTCAACGAACCTAGTTGTTATACTCAGGCTCTTAAGTATCCCGAGTGGCGAGATGCAATGGCTACTGAATTTAATGCTTTAATTGATAATGGCACATGGACATTAGTACCTTTTGCAGATTACATGAGTCTAGTTGGCTGTAAGTGGATTTACAAGATTAAATACCGCTCTGACGGGTCTCTTGAACGCTATAAAGCTCGTTTGGTTGCACATGGTTTTCATCAACAGGCTGGTATTGATTTCATGAAACATTTAGTCCTGTTATTAAACCCACTACAGTTCGTATTGTGTTATCTGTTGCTATGGCTGCAAATTGGCCTGTTCGCCAGCTCGATGTCAAAAATGCGTTTTTGCATGGTCACCTAACTGAGGAGGTCTACATGAAACAACCTCCTGGGTTTGTCCATCCCGAGTATCCCTCTCATGTGTGTCGTTTACGTAAGGCTCTTTATGGCTTGAATTAAGCTCCTCGAGCTTGGTTTCATCGTTTTGCTAGTTTTTTTCTCTCTTGGGTTTGTTTGTTCTCAGTCTGAAACGTCTATGTTTATTCATCGTACTCCTTCTTCCATGATAATTCTTCTTCTCTATGTTGATGATATTGTTCTTACGGAAAATTCTCTACAATTGCTCACCCGACTCATTGATCTGTTATCATCCCAATTTGCAATGAAGGATCTTGGTGACCTTCATTTCTTTTTAGGTGTACAGGCGGTACGAACTTCTGGTTCTTTATTTTTTTCTCAACATAAATATGTCACTGACCTTCTTCGTAAATTCCACCTTCATACCTTGAAGTCTGTTTGTACCCCTCTTCCTTCTAGGACGGTCTTATCCCTCACGGATGACGAGCTCCTTGCAAATCCTACTGAGTTTCGGAGTATGGTAGGTGCATTGCAGTATTTGACTATGACTCGTCCTGATATTGCCTTTGCTGTGCATGTAGTTTCCCAATTTATGCATGCTCCCCGTACTACTCATCTTCATGCCGTACAAATAATTTTCAGGTACTTGTCAGGTACTTTGGAGTATGGCTTATTACTCAAGACTGGAAAACCTGCAGCGCCTACACTTCTGGTGGCCTACTCTGATGCTGATTGGGCAGGCTGTCCTGATAGCTCGCGTTCCACGACAGGTTATGCAGTTTTTCTGGGTCCTAATTTAATCTCCTGGCGTTCTAAGAAACAACCTACTGTTTCGAAGTCATCTACCGAGGCGGAATATCGTGCTCTTGCCTATACCGTGGCTGAAACTTTGTGGATTCGTAAAATTTTAGTTGATCTTGGCATCACACTTCGTCGTCCAGTTTTGTTGAAATGTGACAACATAAGTGCAAAGTATATGACTGCTAATCCAGTTCTCCATGATCGTACTAAGCATATTACTGTTGATTATCATTTTGTCCGAGAGCGTGTTGCTCATGGTGATTTGGTTGTCGAGTATGTTCCTACTAAGTTTCAGTTAGCCGATATTTTTACGAAGGGTTTGTCTTCGCAACAATTCTTATATATTAGAGACAATATGTATGTTCGTCCTCCTCCCTTACAGATTGAGGGGGCGTAATAATGTATAAGGGTAGTTTGGTAATTGTATTGTTTCTATTATATATAAATATCAGTCGGGAGGCACCCAGTTGGGAAAGCCGAACAATTACTTTCATAATTCCCAATTCTTGTATCCTCCCCCACCACCGCTTGACTTATTTTTCCCTATTCCCTATTTACAAAAACGCCATTCACTATCCTTCGGGAACCTTTATTCTCATGGATTCTTCTCTTCACAACTACTTGAAACCGTCCTATGTGTTAGCGGACTAAATCAAGTACAATTAACTGCTTTGTTTAAGGTTAGTTTTCTGTTGGTATTGAGATTACATTATTTTCCAGAAATTTCGCTTTCAAAAGTGGTACCAAGTTATAATTCGGCAAATTATTGATAACCCATTAGATGAATACTCCCTGGAGTTGCTGAAGATTTGGGATTCCCTGAGCCTAAGCATAAATGTTGCGACGTGGTTGCTGATTCTGAATATGACTTGTCCCCCACGAGCTCCATGGTTACAGAGGATGTTCATACATGGGTAGATAGTGAGCCTGAATATGACTTGTCCCCCTCGTTTATTAACTCTGAGTTACCAGGTACTTAATTCAGTCTTTCAGCATATTCCGGAAAATTAATATTTTCTTAAACAAAAGGCACTTCGTAAATATCACCGTACTAATAAATTAGGTTATTTTTGGTCTTCTTACTGTCATATAACTCCTGTCCTTTTCTGTCATATGCAGGTTCATGCATGTGGCTTCCAAGTGTACTCTTCTGTTGCAATTACATTTCAAAAGATGAGTATGCCATGTATACAAGTCCCATGTCTTTTCCTGCCGCTTTCTAGCTTTATCTGCATGTTAACAACACAAACAGTTGCTGCCACCTATTACTATTAGAAGTAATTATGTGTATATGTGTCTCTTTTCTGCTGATGTTTTGTAATATTACTCTGAAATTGTTTCTTTGTTGCATGTACTTATTGGAATTTTCCCTATACTATTCATATAATAACTAAGAAGAACTCAAATTCTTTTCCTCTCGCCTTTAAAGATCCTATTTATTTCACATCTTACCACAAATTACATTCTCTACGACTGCACTTTTTATCATTGACACCGTCAGTTTAAAGGAGATCTTACTACATCATTTTGTACATTAAGTTTAAGGTAAGTACATGTATATAATTGTGTTAAATTTTTTTTATGCATGAACAAAGATAGATTTTCTTAGACTACTACTTATTAACACTGAAAACGCCAATCCGAGTCTGGTATTGTCTGATCGTTAACTGCATAAACTCCAAAATAAATATATGCGTCATAGTTTATTAATTTTTGCAGGTTAATATGGACATCATTTCTACATTGCCTGTAAACTAAAGTTTTGATTTTTTTTCTTTTTCTCATGTAAGTTACTTCTATTGTTTAGATGGACGACATTTTAGCTTAATGACTACGAAGCTAGGACTATGCTTTTACCAATTTATACACGAGTGTTTGGTGGTTAATCCGACAGTTCCTATTTATGTTTCTAAATTTTCCAATTATGAAACTGCCTTTTTAAAATCGGATGTAGTATAATAGAATAATTTTGGTGAACAGTTAGTTGCTTTTTTTTTTGTGGTTTTGTAACTCCAAATTTAGTTGAACGTTATTACTTAAACTAAGTTAGGATAAATTGATTAACTTCAAAGAAATAAACTCATTATCGCTTATATGATAGACAAACCGATCTATATGCTAAATAAAAGACCGTTAGCGACTTCTACTTCGATTTTCTCCTGTGTTTTCTACTTCGTTTTTACTTTTTTTGGCAGGAAAATTGGTGCTGTTTATTGTTTTATTATGAATTTTTTTTTAATTTTTTTAGCTACACAAAGGTTTTTTTTATATTACTACATTAGCTTACGCTTTAGGTTGTTCAGAAAATAGACCATCAAATATGAGTGAAGGTACCTTAAAAAATAGCAGTAGGTCTTGCTTGCGACGGATCGGATCTTGCGACGGGTATTTTGTGAGAGGAAATGGGTAGAGGGGACAAGGTGGGCACCCCCATGTGCTTCTCCACTCACCCTTGATGGGTATTTTGTGAGAGAATATGGTATCCGTCTTAAGCTTGCGACGGATAGTGTCAGTCACAAATGAGAATTTGTGAAAAAATAGATGTACACTACTTTTTGGATCTCTTTTTAAATGGACTCAAAAAATCCGTTATCAAGATTAACCAAGCTATTGGTCAATGTGATTTTGTGTACGCTTTTTTTTACAAGTTTATTTGCTAAAAAATTTTATCACTGTAATATATACACATTTTATACTATGTGAACTTTTTTCGCTGCGTTTGAATATTTACTTGTCTTTTTTTTTCAAATATATCTATTTATTTATCAACTAATTTTCTGCTACATACTTGTATATTATTACAATTATTTTGTTGATCGTATAACAGTTTAATATATGTAAAAATATTACTTTTTTACTATACATTTTTTGTCAAGTTTATATTATTCTAAGAAAGAAAACGGACAGATCTAACGCTATAGGCGTTGTACTTATACCTTATCATTTACATTAACCTTCTATTACGTCTTATCTGCTTCCAGGGGAGAACCCAATAGGTGGCAAGGGGTGGCGGACGCTATCCCAAAGCAAAAAAAAATAGTTTAGACGTTCGTATTTTGTTTAGACGCTCGTATTTTGACACCCCAAATCTGAGAGTAAAAGGAATAATATAAATAAAAGGCAAAGTATATACAACAAAATTGGGTTGACTCAGTGGTAAAACCTATAGTACTAGAGGCAGAAAGTTTAGAGTTTAACTCCTTCTATAGTTATACTGCCTTTTTTTTCCATTGAATATTTATGTGTTCCATCAAAATTTTTCGTGACAAACAATTTTAGCGAAAAATTGTTTAATATTTTCGGTACCTCAAAGTTTTAGTCCTAGGTTTACCCATGTCTGCTTCTTTAGATTTGCACATGATATGACATTTTAATGCACTTGCGATTACCATAGTTTTGAAATGCTGAATCTTCTAGGTTGATAGCTCAATATACTTACTGTTGGAATGCGTATACCATTTTTTTTATGAATAATCAAAGAGGCGTAAATAAATTCTTATGATACTCGGAAGGACAATAAATAATTTATTAATATTTGCTTCTTTTACATAATTTCTTCGCTATGTTATCCAGAGGTTTTTCGGTTCTGCTGAATAATTGTTCAATATGAATCTATTCAAGCACGCTGCGTCGTGTTCCCGGACAAATTGATTGACTAAGAAAAATTGCCCAGTCTTGTCGCCTTCTACTCGAAAGGGTAAAAAAAATCCCATCTTCAACATCATATATTTCATGTCTTTTTCTTTTTTTACTTTTTCTAAATGATAAAAACATCTTTGAAGGTTTTTCACATCCGCCTGATATGTCGTATGTTCTTCCTTTGCCGTCCTTGTGTTGTTACTGCGGCGCAAAACTTTTCAAAAATGAATCACAAAGCTTCTGTTGTTGCCAAGGAGATGTGCACCTTACACATAATGTGATGCCGACTGAACTTCGCATGCTATTCACGGCGAACGACACAATCTCCCAAAACTTCAGAAAATATGTTATGTTATATAACAGTTCTTTCGCGTTTACTTCATTTGGAGTTAAGAAAGACCGTGAACTCGCTCAGAGAAACCGTGGAATATATACCTTTAGAGTGCAAGGTCAAGTTTACCATTTCATTAATGACATTCTACCTAATGAAGATCGTCCTAGATATATACAACTTTATTTTTTTGAAACGGATCAAGAATTATGGCATCGCCTACAGATTTGTCCTGAAATTGAGCATAATGTGATTCGTATTTTGATGCGCGTTATGCAACTAAATCCCTACACTCGCTTTTTTAAATCTCTGAGGAACGTAGGTATAGATAACGGCAGCCGAATTGTAATAAAATCGGATCCAATTCAAGATCAAAGGACTCATAATGCTCCTACGACCTCACAAGTTGCAGCCATTTGGATTGAAAACGAAAAGTCTTCGCAACCTCCTCGGCATGATATAGTTGTATATGCAAACTCCGGTACAAGTCATAGAATATTACATTACTATGGTTGCTGTGATCCATTACAATACCCTATCTTGTTTCCTTTTGGCGAAACAGGATGACATCGGCGTATCTACCGAGCTAGCGCAAATCCCCGACGTAGCCCTGAATGTCCGTCTTTTCCGATAAATGAGGTTCTTATACAAACAACACATGACTTACTTGAAAATAAAGACCAAGGTTTGCACCTGTGCATCAGATTTCGTTTTCTCAAAAAAATGCCTTAGTCAACGTGTTTTTAGCGTTGTTTTACTTGCAGTTGTAGGTACTTCTGATTCGGAAAAAAAAGTGTCTTGTAGGGAGTATTACTGCTATCAACTTCAAATTCGCCCAACCGATTCTTCTATATTGTTAAGAAGTGGTCGTATTCTCCAACAATATACGGTCGATATGTACATCAAAATTGAAACCACTCGACTTGACTATATACGCAATAATCAGAATCTAATTCGTGCAGACCTATATCAAGGGGTTATTGACAGTCATGCCGCTGGACAAAGATATGGCGCTAATATTGGTCGTTGTTTCATATTACCGGCAAGCTTCATTGGATGTGATCGCGATTTTAGACGTCGATACCTTTGTTCAATGACTGTGGTGCAACAATATGGGAAGCCAGATATATTTATGACAATGACATGCAATCCTCGTTGGCCAGAAATTGAGCGTGAACTATCACCTTATGAAGAACCGCAAAACAGACCTGATCTTGTTTCTCGGGTTTTCAGAGGAAAATTATTTGAGTTGAAGAAAGATATTTTCGTGCGAAAAATATTTGGCAATGTTGCGGGGTACGTTTACGTTGTTGAATTTCAAAAGAGAGGTCTACCGCATGCACATTTTTTAATTATTTTAGATTCTAATAGTAAGATAAGAACACCTGACCAATATGACGAATTCGTCTGCGCTGAGTTGCCTAACGCTGAAGAAAATCATCACTTGTACTCTTGTGTTGTACGTCATATGATACATGGACCTTGCGGTAGAGAAAACCCTACAAATTCCTGCATGAAAGACGGTTGGTGTAAGAATAATTATCCTCGTGCATTTTCAGATACAACAACAAATGGTCGTGATTCGTATCCTATATACTGTCGAAGGGATACAGGTGTTCATGTAAACGTCCGTGGATCCCAATTAGACAATAGGTGGATCGTTCCTTACAACCCTTTTTTATTAGCAAAGTACGACTGTCACCTAAACGTGGAAATATGTTCGACGATTAAAGCCGTTAAGTACATGTACAAGTACGTGTATAAGGGGCATGATCGTGTATCGTTTGCTCTTACTGATTCTAGCAGTCAGTCATCATTTGACGAGATCACTGCCTACCAATCGGCTCATTTGATTTCTCCACCTGAAGTCGCATGGATAATTTATGGATTTCATTTAAATGAAATACATCCTAACGTTGTTCCTTTACAGGTACATCTACCGAACATGCAAACTCTAAGTTTTCGTCCTTGGGAAAACCTTGGTAGTGTTTTGGATGACGATGCACGTAAATGAACAATGTGTAATTCGTTTCGCGATTCGGCCTATAGACGCGGTCTGGTTGAGGCTGATCATTCTATAAAACAGTGGTTAGAAGAAGCTTCTCGTTATCAAATGACAGGCGCTCTTCGTAGATTATTTTCCACTTTGCTCATTTACTATAATCCGAATAACCCAAGATTACTCTGGGATAAATTTTACAACGGGTTATCAGAAGACTATGCATATGCGTTTCCGTCACATCGACGAAAAGTATTGCAGATGACTCTTAGAAATATTTGTTCCATAGTTGAATCGATGGGGAAAAACTTCAGTAGTTTTGATTTCGGTGACCTGAAACTGGATGAAGAAGATTTCCGTCGTTCCGGCATGAAAGAAATTGAAGAAGAATTAAATATTCCTATAAGTTCCGAAGAAGTACGTGTGGTGGACATGTTAAACACCGAACAACGTTGTGCTTACAATAGAATTTACAGAAGAGTTATTGAAAATGAAAAGGGTTCTTTTTTCTTGGATGGACCTGGTGGCACAGGAAAAACTTTTCTGTATACAACACTGCTTGCGAGTCTTAGAATAAAAGGTATAATTGCAATTGCGGTTGCGAGTTCAGGTATTGCGGCAGCCAATCTTTCTAGTGGTAGAACTGCAAATTCTCGATTCAAGATTCCTCTTGATATTGATCAAAATAAGAGCTCGCAAATTTCAAAACAAAGTTCTTTAGCAGAACTGATTCGTGCATATAAGTTGATCATTTGGGATGAAGCGCCCATGGCAAAACGACAATCAATCAAGCATTTTGAAAATACCATGCGGGACATTTGTTCAAATGACTTTCTTTTCGGTGGCAAAGTAGTTGTATTTGGAGGAGACTTTCGACAGGTACTGCCAGTTATACCCAAAAGTACATTACATGAGGCAGTCAATGCAAGTTTTGTGATGTCTCCTTTGTGGACTAAACTTGAAAATATACATTTAACTATAAATATGCGTGCACTGCGTGATCCAGCATTTGGTGACTTCGTTTTACGAGTTGGTGATGTTCTCATCCTTGTGAAAATGGAAAAGACATTAAATTACAAAGATCAATCGTCATATTAGGAACAGAGGAACCTGCACTAATAGAACGTCTGATTGCAACAATTTATCCTGATGTACAACAAATTACTACAAATCCATCATTGATGACGACAAGAGCAATATTGACTCCGAAGAATGACGACACGCGGATGATAAATTCTATGTTAGTTTCTAAACAAGAAGGAGAATCGTTCACATACAAGAGGTTTGATGAAGCTTCAGACGTGACAACAAAGCAATATCCAACAGAATTTCTTAATACTTTGCAACCAAGCGGTCTTCCACCACATTTATTGGTGCTTAAAAAGAATAGCCCCGTTATATTATTACGAAATTTAGATCCTACTTCTGGACTTTGTAACGGTACAAGACTTATTTGCAAAAGTTTTCATCAAAATGTTATAGATGCTGAGATCATCGCCGGTCATCACAAAGGCGAAAGGGTTTTTATACCTAGAATTTCACTGCAGCCATCCCCTGTTGACAAATTTCCGTTTCAGTTCAAGAGAAAGCAGTTCCCTATTAGGTTAAGTTTTGCAATGACTATAAATAAAGCGCAAGGGCAGACACTTAATAGGGTTGGCATATACCTACCTCGTCCTGTCTTCTCCCATGGTCAACTATACGCGACTCTTTCCAGAGCAACACAAAGTTCCGATGTCACTGTTGCCATCCTTCCGCATAGTACTTTAGATGACAGCTGGAGACGTACAAGAAATATTGTATGCTATGAAGTACTTCATAACGCTAGATAACTATAGATGCAAATATAAGTAGTAATCTGTGACGTTTTTATAGATCTTTTTTCACTGTTGTGTTACTTTACATAATTTATACTACTTATCAATTTATTATTATTTATATATTATGAGTTTGCTCTAAATTCTCTTACCTGCTACTTCATATAGTAGTAAATTTTGATGAGAACATTTGTAACGCTTACTGCCTTGTTGATATTATATCATCGTTGCTTACATGAATTACTTCACGTCCTTATCTGTAAGAAATTTCTAATATCTACGGTTACCTTTGCAATGTTTCCAAGGGAAAAAAATGGTTTTATACCTTTGATATCGCTTCAGCTATATACTATAGACAAATTTCCTTTTCAAATGGAAAGGAACCACATATCCATTATATAAATTCTCCAATTCCTATTAATCAAGTAGAAATACACATATGTTGCATCTTGTCTTCGGTCACCGTCTGCTATATATTATGCTTTCCTCATTAGCACGTAAGTCCACTATAACTGTCGTTGTACTCTTGCATAACACTTTCACCGACAATTAAAGGCTTAACAAATAGATTATGTAGCCTAAAGAAGTTCATACATATAGATAGATCTCAATGCATATCTTTACAATACTAAACAAAATTTCGTGGGTAATTTTCTTACTCAGTAATGTTATTACGCGTATTTTCTCATGCTTATTATCTTATAAATATTTTTTATGTAATTTGTTTTGTTTCAAAATTTACTTCAAATTTATTAATCAAAAGGTAAAAGGTACCGCCATATGGCTCACAATAGTGCCACATCTTACTGCCTTCAATAACTGATTTTACATTTCTTTCTCTACAACAGCTAGAACCTCTGACGTAAACTTTACTTTTCCTTTGCATAGTTCTTTACGTAGTTGTTATAAAAATAGAAAGAACATCGTACACTATTGTTCATTTTGAAATACATACTACAATTATAAGCACATGACTATAACTTTGTCATACTATTTTATACGTATGCTTTAAAGTTAGTACTATTTTTTTAGTTTACTTGTCGATTGTGAATTTTTCTTTGTTTAACACTTTCTGAATTCTATGTCTTACATTAGTATTCACGATTTATAGATTAAAATGGATCCTTCAAGAATTTCTCTTGCTTCCTTGACCGATCGTAGCCGTAACTTTGTCGATGTTGTGCGCCTTAAGTCCCTATCCGCATCTAAAAAAAGGTTGGAAGGAGATAAAACACTTCAGAATTTGCTATTTAGTGACAATGAGGTATCAAACCATATACAAACTATAATTACTTGAAACGAATTTGTTTAAAAACTATATGATCTACTATATTTTCATATGTAACAGGGAACAGAAATGGCAGCTACTATCTACTATATTTTTTGGAGTTCTTTCTATTTTTATTTGGCCTATACATTTACAGGATACAACCAGTAGTTGTAACTGCTTGGCGTGGACTTGCTTTAGAATCGATCGAAAAGATTGTCAGGATCATAGAATCCCTACCTTTAATTCAGATAACTCACGTTAAAGCTTCCGGATATGGGGGTATGTTTATATATTGTAATGTGTAGATTAATTTTAGACAAATATATGATCGTTGTTTAACTGCACAGGAGGTTGCTGGGGTACTAAACGATTTTCGTCCATAAGATTAGATAGTGTTGCTCCTGCCGCAGAAGCCCTGCGAACATGGTATATTACATTTGTATTTGTTGCATTTATATATTACAACATTAATTACGTTAATGTTACCTAAATTTAGGGCAATTAACAACAAAGAGACACTTCAGCAATTGCGTAATGATTTTCGCTCAAATGTTATTGAGGAGACTTCAGCACGTCAAGCCATGTCAACCGAAGAAGTACGGCTACTACTGCCAATAGGATCTCTTGTAGGTCAACCGGTAATGCTTTATACAAATTTGTCAAGCTGATCAAATCTATCAACTTGTATCTTTTCCATATATTCATCGTTTGCTACTTCGTAAGAATTTTTAGGAAGGGAAAACTATACAAATCAAAGGAAAATACAATCTGTATTACATCAAGATAGTTTTTCATACACCACCTGTAGTATTTGTAAGGAAGAAACAACCACCGCGTTGGGAGAACCCTTTTACTGTGATGCTGGAGAAAAACGTCATAATGCCATTTCAAATCCAACGTAGGTGTTTAAAACGAACTACTTAAACTACCATTACTATTTAATTTTACAAAGCATATCTAATATAATTGATATTTGCTTTTTTTACATTAATAGATGTGCTCTTACGGTAGTTTTCGCCGACAACACTGGTGAAACACACATTACACTTTATGATTCGCTAGCTGAGGTGATTATAAGAAAAAGAACCACCGAACTTATTGCTTTAGGACCGGAGGTAATATTTTTTCCACAAATTTCTCGGACTACTAATATGTAATTAGTTAATACTATATTATGATTGATAACGCTTACAGTTATTATTCCCCTGTTTTAGGAGAGACAATCCTTGATTGATGAAACGATGAACAGAATAAAGGATCGAGAATTTGTGATAAAGATGTGGTCGTACGTACCAAGTGGTCCAGTGAAACAAGTACTTTTCCGTCCGCAGCATATTAAAGAAGCAGACGTTTAGGACTAAAATATTACTTATGAAATCACTACGTGTTTATTTTGTCCGTCGAACAAGTTTTTCTCTTTGTAGTTATATGTGTATGTAGTAAACAATTCTCAACCTTTTCTGAATTTATGTATGAGAACTAATTCTGAAATAATTAATCAGTAAAATAACAAATGAAAATGTCGTAGACATGTCATTTCCCATCCTGATGACACAATATTAATAATTCATATTCTGTGACAACGATGTTCAGTAACTAAATTGCATATACAGTAGATGGCAACGAAAAGATAATATTATAAATCTGTTTGTCAACAAGTAACATCTCGATGCGAGTTTACTTACAAACAGCTCCGGTAATTTATATATTTTGCTTTTTGAAACATGTATTTTATTAAATATTTTCTTCCATATATACTTACCCTATATCTATTTTAAAAAACTAACTACTAAGCAATTTGGTTTTAAATCAAATTAACTTTGCTCTTCTACATATAAACCATACAAAAATATATATTTATTTGTCATTCAAGTTAATTAAATTTTACATTACAGCTACGCGTCTTAGCAATTAGTTTTTAACGTAAAATTTATACTGTCTGTGTGCAACTAACTATTTAACTTCATATAATTTTTCCTAAAATTGTATGCAAACTTTTTTTATCATGATCGTTAATTTAATATCTCAAGTACATACATTTTCCAAACATTTACTTTTATTCGATTCGAACAACGATCTAAAAATTGTGACAACGTACATGGTTGTATCATTAGGTACTTTAGTGTTGTTACTTGTTCTCAAAAAAAAAACATACTGATTACAAAAAAAATATTCATATCATCTTCTAAAAAACCTATGCCACGTGACTGTAATCACTCTTAACTACAAAAAGAAAAACGAAGAAAAAAATACTTATCCTATTTGGAATATATTTTATTCATAGATAGCATTTGGGTAAAGAAAAGCAAAAGGGACAAAAAAGTATACATGTATCTTCAACGTGTCAACACGCCAAATATATGTAATTTAGTCATACAAAATTATAGTTCATAGAAATCCACTTACGCCGAAAACCCAAACTAATCCAATCTGAAATACGATTGTATGACATGTCATTTTTGCTATGAACTATATAGATACACACGTATCTTCTATGTGGCAGAACATCTAGCACAACAACTCATTTTACATGTATATCGGTGTGCCTATATATACACAACATGGGCTGCCTTTTTCATAGAAGGTAATTGTCCAGAGATAGTCTTCAATGGGTATTATTTTTATGTTTTAATTTCTTATATTAATTTTAGGGTGTATTTCTTCTGCCCATACGTCTTCTATTATATGTATTACAGTTTAACGTGTACGTGTGATTACATTTTTACCTACACAGAAGTATTATAGCAGTTTACTCACTTACTAATTGCTTTGTTTCAGATTCATTAGCAACACCTCGATGTCCATTAGAAGTAAATTTGAAGATTATCCTAAACGACTTACTAAAACAACTTCACCTACCTCATGCGGAGTTTGGCATCCATGCCGTTACGGAAGACGAGCTAAAGGTGTACGTTCGCTATGTGGAATAAGTTCTTCAACGGAAGCGGTTGAAGATTGAAAGAGATTGAAAGAGGTTGTAAGCGGTGGAATAAGTTCTCAGCAAAACTGTGCCAGAAAAGCTATAAAATTTCTAAAAGATTTATACGGATTTGATGTACTGGACTACAACTACTACGACTTACAACCTACGTAGCACAGACACTCCTCCTACTTAGTCGTCCCGTGTCGGACACACGGACACCTATAAATAAGGAATGAGAGGTTGAAGATTGAAAGAGATTGATTAGAAGATGATTTTGGGTGGAAAATAAGAATAAATTATAGTCAAAATCAAATTTTACCTACAATTATTTATATTTAATATCAAATACTAATACAAAATAAAATCGTACGTTATTTATAACTATAAAATATATATTTCACAAGATGCCGTATCACGTGTCCGTGTCGTGTCCGTGTCCGTTTTAGTGCTACCTAGCTTACAACTATCGCAACACAATTATAACATACTAAAACAAAAATACTACGAAGTACATAGCAACCAGGCATGAAATTGCTCCTGAACTTGAGTTGTTGTCGCTTTCAAGCGATGACTGAACACCTTTATCCATCGCAGTCTGAAAATAGTAGTGTCAGTAGACGCCTATAGATACAATAAATGTCTAATATATCCAATGTTTATTTTATGTATGTATAAATATCTATAAATAAAACAAATGGTTTGTCCATATATTTAAAATATGACTTTAATGTTTACTTATTTCAGTTCGCATCTTTAACAATTTACAAATGCATTGCGGACACAACAAGTAACGGAGATCGTTGTCCACCGCGTGCGGCGCACGCGGCATTCCCACTAGTAGAGTAAAAAGAAGAAAACAGCTTAACGCAAAGTTGTATGCATATAACGGCTAGGTAGCACCAAAATGGACACGACAATTACATGTGACATGTCATGGTGGTAGGGAATCTTTGATATAACTTCTAACATGTAAGAGAAAATATAGTAATGTGAGATTTTGTTTGATTTATCGTTGCTTTAAGAATATCAAATTTTTATAATTTTTTAATAATGTGTAATTACAGATATTCACGTCACAAAACGCGTCTCGACAAGTGTGAAAAAGTCAATGTAACCTTTGGTGTAGATAGGAGGGAGTATATTTTATAGTTATAAATAACGTACAATTTTCTTTTTGTAAATGTATTTTTTAATATATTAAATTTAAATAAATGAAGGTATAATTTGACTTTTATCATAACTCATTCTCATTTCTCACCCAAACCCATCTTTTAATCAATTTCTTTCAGTCTTCGGCCTCTCATTTCTCGTTTGTAGGTATCGTTACGTTATCTGAGGAGCGTCGGACACGGGATAACTGATTAGGAAGAGTGACTGTGCTACTTACTATAACGGTCGCTCAAGAGACTAATGGATGATTGAGTTGAATTCATCTGTACACATTTGAACTCTTTTACAAACGAAGGTTTCTCTAGTAGAAAACAAATTTCAGCTTCTTGAGAACTTGATATTAGATAATCGTACTACAATTTCGAACCTAGCTGAATCTTATGCTTTCAAAATTAAATTTTTCAGAGGTGCTGTTCGACCCACCACACTCGGCGCAGCGAGTAGTACATGCTGGTACCAACTTGTTAGCTGAAGTCAGCCTGAATGGTTAGGCATTACTAGTTAGCTTCTTCCACTTCGGTTGTCCTTTAAGTGAACTGAATTTCGCGAACTTTTGGCTGCAAATCAAAAATTTGTCTAACATAATGTGGCTGAGAAGAACAAAAATTTAGAATCTGAATTGGGAGAAGGTTAGCTACTTACTAGGACCGATTATTCTGATGCATTTTCTTACAGACTTCACTGAAGTAACTGAGTCTGAACCTGCAAGAGAACAATCAAATTGATTGATAAAATAGTCTTTAATTATGAAACAGTGCCTCTAAAGTGTAATTATACTGTGGATTAATAATCTGCATACCCAAAAAATGGACCCAAACAGGATGGACATAACTTAAACCCTAAAGAACAACACAAAGTAGACAAGGACCAGAGTTAACCAGACTTGAAACAAAACATGACCAGCCACAATCTGAATACTAAATTCATCCACCCGGTAACATTCAACCTGAGAAAATCCTATTTACCCCACCGTGTGACCAACAATCTGAACACAAACTAGCCTGTTCCACAAATGTTACGATAAATGCAACCAAAATGACGCTAAACCTGTAATGAACGTAGCCAAACCCCACCCAGATGAACCATTGACAGTGTCTTGTGTAAGGTGAAAGGTAGATGTGGTATACCGTCTACTGTCTTATCGCCTGCAAGAACTTCCGCCACTGCTGGTGAACGTTCAGTCAGATCTTGGTTAGTCTCTGACTTTCCGTTGTCTCTTTCAGGAACTGATCTGTATTTCAATTGGAAACCTTTTAATAAGATTTGGAACAACCTACGCCTAAGTTACAGAAAACAGCTAAAGAATGCAGGTGACATACTCCAGGACTGCATCAATGGAAGTACAGGCCGTTGTAGGGCCAGAATAGTCGAGGATTTCGCAGCCAATCCCAAAATCAGTCAAGAGCTCAGAAAGTGAAAAATCAGGACCAAAAACATCAAAATTGGGCAAATCCAAGTCAAATGTTTCTCCTTCCTTTTCGGATTCAGAGGCAGTACTTCCATCTCCACTTACATTTTCCAAACTCGATGGCACATCAGAAGTGTTGAAGTCTAGCCTACCTTTTACATGATCTCTCTTGCTTGGCCTCTTAGAATTGACCTTAACTGGTGACGAGAACGTACATTCATTTCTCTCTATTGAATAACGCTTAGAAGGGCTCACTATAACAGTCTTGGAAGATATGAAAGTGCAATTGGTGGGTGTAGTCTCAGGAGGGGTGCCAGTACGATGTGAAATGGCTGTTGGAGAACCATCTTCTACAGGAGAAGTGGATTTATCACTCGGGGAAGAGACAGCTCGAGGGGGCGTTTTTGGAATTGACGAATTTGATGTTGGGGATCGTGGATGCTGATCAAACAAACTTTTAGCCACACTAGATCCTTGGATCAGTAAACTTCCTTGGACAAAATTAGGTGACGATGACTGAACTGGAGGAGACTGCATACTGCTGCACGGATTGCTTGGCTCTCCAACTGTTAAGTGCAGAACTTACAAGTATATATGAGAAGCAAATTTTAGAAGAGTAAGGCATAAAAGATACAAATTTTTATGACAATTTAGGGTTCAATAGTATAGAAGCAACCTGTAGTTTTGCCCGAGAAAGGGTAGTTGGCTAATGGACCACAGTAGAGCTTCTTCTGAGTTTGAGGTGCATCTTCGAGATCCTTGTAATTAATCCTCCTCTTCCTGGGAGGTCGACCACCAGAAATAGGTGTCTTGAAGTTGGCATGATCAATGTTCACGCTTTGAGCTGTCGTGACTGATGTCATAAGTGGAGTTCTGGATGCAGGGAAGCCTGATGCCGAAACAAAAAGGATTGAAGTCAATTTATAAGCTCAACGTGCATCATATAACAATTACAATAAGAATAGAGAAGCCATCAAAACTAAAGGAAATATATGCATTGTATTATTTCTCTTTATTTCAACAAACACTAAAAAAATTCTCAACTTTTATGTTACCCTAATGAAATTTTAACAACTAATGTCGAATCCTCCAAATCCAATGAAATGGCAGACTCACTATACTTTGACTTGTGGCTTTGAAACAAATGAGTGCACAATTCTTAACATATTACCATTAGCTTCATCCGGAAACACTGTGTGTCTTATATAACATAAAAGGCAAAGCCGAGTACATCTGAGTATGTGATCCTATTAGCCTTTAGGGCTCTTATCACACCATAAGCTGAGTAGTTTTTTCCGATGTGTTTTTGCACCACATACACTAATACATGAACCATATACTCCTCATGTCCCGGTCATTTGTTTACCTTTGCTTTTGACACAAAGACCAAGGAAACAGTAAGGAACCATTTGTGGTTCTACTTAGTGGAGGACAAGTGGAAAAATAGTCTCATTGGGAGATCAAATTACTCATAGAAAACCTTTCTAATATAAAAACGACAACAAATGAATGAGACACCCTAAAATGGAAATTGTAAACAAATGACCGGGACGGAAGGACTATCAAGTAATCGATTGGACCTTAGCCTATGGATAGGGGTCAGCATTCCAAGAAATCAACTTTAATCCTAAATTTGGACTAACATACAAAATCCAACCTAATAAACACCAATCCAATTGACAAAAACCAATTAAACATCTGAAAACCCTAACAAAAGGAAATAAAAGTAGGGTACCATTAGAAGAAGAGACGGGAATGGACATTGGGGGAGGCGGTGAGACCAACGGGAGAACGGGAATCTGTGGCAATGGGAGGCAATTGACGGCAGCAGCGGAGTTATAGGAATTCATAAGACTTTGCATTCCTTGCAAAAGGGTCTGAATTCTGCACCTTTCTTGAGCTAACCCACATTGTTCTTGCTCAATTAACACTTTTTGCTCCTTTAACCAAATATACTCATCTAATAATTCCCCTAAACTCAACAAACTCTTTGGTGCCTACATTTAATCCACAATTTTAATTAAAATAAATAAATAAATCTAATTACCCGTAAATTAGTGAAAGAAAAGAAGGGGGTTTTAGAAGTGAGTAACCTGATTGAGGGAGGATTTGGAGATGAAGGAGGATGCTTCGGAACGAAACGCAGAGCGGGTTTGAGAGAAGTTGTTGTCGGCGAGGTAGCGGTCGACAATGAAAGCCACTTGAAACGGGGTCACTTTGCCTTTGCCAATCACATTATTATTGTTGTTGTTGTTGTTGTTGTCGTCGTTGTTGTTGATGGCGGAATTTTGAGGGTTGTTTGGTTTTGATTTGATACCCATTTTGTTTACAAGTGGAAAGATTACTGAATTATTTTGTTGATTAAAAATGTGGGTTTGATTAGATTTGTTGAGATTTGAGAAGGAGAAAGATGAATGAAGAATAAAAGTGGGAAGTGTGAGGTTGAAACAAGAAAATGATTTAGGCGGGAATTGTTTGAATATTTTGGTTTATTACTATTCGCGGCTTATTTTTCGGACTTCGAATTTCACTGTTTTCTAATACTCCGTTTACCAACTTTTTTTTTTTTAATAAGTTAAAAAAACTAGACCGATCCTCTATAATAAGATCAACTTATTTCATCCTTACGGTCTTTACGGATAATAGAGGTGAGTTGAAGCCACATGCTTTCAAACCACCTCGAAAGATTTGGACAAGAATGTCCAATCGATGCCATAAAGTCACCAACTTTATTGGTCTCACGGAAGTAATGTTTAACCATTACTTCATCGAAAAAGACAAGGTACTTACCAACTGTTAAGTCCTTTATTTTCACTTCATTTGGTCCTTACTAATTACTGGCTACCACGGGAGAGGTAGCTCAAGTGGTAAGAACACTTTTATATCAATCATTAATTTAGGGTTTGATTCTCATCCGTTACATTGTAAATTCGTTTGAATAAAAAAAAACAATTAACTAGCAGTTAGTTATCTAAAGCGACAGTTTCATACCGTGTACTTTTGCAAAACTATGATCATTTTATGGATAATAGTGATCATTTTTTTTGTAATAGTCACCACTTTGAAAAAATAGTTATTCTTTCGTCATAAAAGTGGTCACTATTTAACCCAAAGTGGTCACTTTTTATCAAAAAATGGTCACTTGAGAACGTAGCACAATATAATTTTTTTATTAACTAGTATAGACTATAGACAACGAGCAATTAATGTGCTTCATCTATCCCGTTGAATTTTTATCTATTTACATTTTAAGTATATATATTACTCATTTGTTATCTATTTTTATTTTGGCCAAGTATTGAGCAAGTGGTTAGTGTGTGCAAGAGGTCATAGTTTCTTTATTTTATTTGTCTATCTCACATACCTTGATTTTGTGCATTAGAGAATACTCCCTCCGATCGAGACGAAAAGTAACATAGGAAAAAAATGGAGTATTTTAAGCAAATGTGGAAAAAATGAGGGGTAAAAAGGGGAAAAGTAGGTGGACCATGTAATTGTAGGTTTAATCTCGCTCTTAGTTATAAAAGCCGAGTTTTTATTAAAAGCCCGTCTATTAGTCCCTTAAATTTAGGGAAAAGTTGATTTTCTAATTAAATGTGAGTTCCTAATTTTTAGCTGATTTTATTTCTTTCTAATAACCATCTACAATCAAAATTTCTTGGTTTTACAAAAAAAAACCTCCTACTTCTCTCTACAAAAACCTTAAAAATACTACCTTGATCAGCCGCCTCCCTCTTTCTCCCATCATCATCCTGCCCTCCTTACCATCGCCGGAGATGATGCCATCCCTAGGCTTGTCTCCGGCGACCCATCCCTGTCACTTGATCCTCCTCATTTCCTCATTTTCTCATCTCTTTTCGTTGGGTTTTTTTGGCTACCCCTTCTCCTTGATCGTTTCTCTAGGTGATGTTGGTGGTTTCCTCCATTGTCGGCTCTCCTTTTCTGGGTGACATTCATCGGACCGTTCTCCAAATGTGCCATTAGTTTCGTATCCTTTACCTTGGTGTCGCTGTCATTCTTGGGCATGCATGTCATCCCTGGGTGTGTCCCCCCCCCCCCTCGGCTTGACATCTACCCACTATCTTTGTCTGTGTCTAATGGGTATAGCCTATCATTATGTTTTCCAGGCCATCTGTCCGTGTGTGATGGGTATAGCTAGTCCCTTCACTATTATTCTACCGATGTGGAATAGATGCCCCTCACACACACATGGAAAGAGACCTCAACACCGTCTCTAATCTTGTGGGATTTGTATCCGGTTGTGTGTCCTTCTTCCCCTCGCCCCGCTTCCCCCACCAATCGAATATGTTTCCGATGTCACAAGTTGTTTGATTGTCTGTTCTCAATTGGTCTTTGCATGTGTGGTTTCAATAGTCCTTGGGGGGCTCTTTTCTGATGGTTGCAGATTTAGTTTGAGGTGATCCTTTGTTTGGTCTGGTTTTTTGGTTGTTTCGAGGGTCGTTTTGGAGGGTCTTGTGGGTAGCCATGAACCTTGGTTTTGAGTGGCTTTTGGTGGTTATATGGTTGACTCCGGTTGAGAAGTGATTTGGTAGGGTCGGGTAGGACTCGGTAATGGTGTAGGTTGATCTCGATGTGGTGGTCTCGATCTTAAACTTATCTTGTCTATGTCATGCTTATTATCTTTTATTTTGTTCTTACAAATAATATCCTTGTATAAGAGTCTTTATTTTGCGTCATGGTTTGATGGCCGTTTTAGTGTTGGTTTTTCCTACCCTAGGGTGATTTTGGCCAAGAGAAAGGTTAATGGGTGTTTATTGCTTGAGTTAAGGGGTGTTTATTGCTTGAGTACACTTTTGCTTGCGCTCCTATGAATCGTTGGCGCATTCTGAGGCGATGTCGATCTCCAAGATGCAGGAGATTTTTCTCCATTGAAGGAAGGTCTTTTGATCTCCTTCCCACCCATTTCTTCCTACGTCTATATGGCGTAAGTGCCTCATGTTCTTTTCGCTCGTCTGCTCAATTGGTCAGTCGCTCCCTGGTAGTCCCCAACCTTAAAGATGAAAAGAAGGATGATGCCCCTGGCCTTTCTACCGTACTCCGCCAACACAATTATGGACGATGTTATCTCACCATATGTAGCTTGTCTTATGTTTTAGTAGTGTTTTTGTGTAATATTATTATAAATAAGTATGGTCGTATGGGTCGTACTACGTGTATGTAAACGTACAATTATCTTTACCGTTGCCAAAAAAAATAATTAAAAAAATAATAATAACCATCTACAATCAATACACACATACAACACTCAAATGATCAATACAACACATATAAGTTAACAATACACATATAATTAATACCACACATGTTCAAATATAATTGTGGTATTCAAAAATAAAAGAATTACAGAAAAAAAATGAATTAAATAAAAAATTAAAAAGTATACACAACAATAAAATCAAATCTTAAAAAATACACCGAAGAAAGAGAACAACAAAAAATGGAAAATTTTAAGACGGAAATATATTTTCAAAAAAAAATATACTCTATAAAAAAATTTCGCGAGCCAAAAAATGGAAAAAACATACATCTTGAACAAGCGACCCAATTTTAAAAACTTTATTCTCATGTCTTCGATTGAGCTAAATTTCAAGAATTTTATTATGTTAAACTACTTAGTAGTTTTAGATATACTCAACAAAACAGACTACCTTATTCTTAAATTGGAAATATAGCAATTTAAATTTTTTTATATAAGTATATTAAATATATAGAACCTAAAATAAATCAAGAGCACTAAATAGAAGAAAAAAAGAACTGTATTAAACAAGTATGGTTCTGTAGTAAAAAAAAAATTAAATAAGTATTATTTTTATAAAAAAAAGTAATTATATAACTTATACACCTATTTTATTTGCGCTTTGTTTAAGAATTTGGACAATGCTTAACAATTTGGACCCGTTCATATATTAAACCTTAGGTTAAAAATTTTGATAATATTTTGTAAACCCCGAACTTTGAAGATAAACCCGTGCACTTTTGCACAGAATTAAAACTAGTTGTGGATTGTGGATTGATAAGTGAGTTAAGTAATGACATTTTGTGTTATTATCAAATGGGTATAAAGATAACTTGGTAATGTTGTGGGCTAAATAAAGTATGTTACTTTTGATGTGGTTCTTCAGTTTATAGTAAGTGTTACATTTGGTCTGGATCGAAGAGAGTATATGACAATTCATTGGGAGGAATGGAGTACAATATATATAGGGTTTTACTTTTAGTCTATTATCTCTTCTTATTAAAACAACAACCACTAGGCTTTTGTCATACAATCCTTAAATTTAGAAATTTTTAGGGCCCACCTCTTTGGTGGAATTAATTGTTTGGAATTTACACTCTCACTCATAAACCACTTTAATGTACATAATTTAATTAGACAATAGTTTATGTTTACAAATGAGGCTTGATATGTCACAGAGCAATAATAAACTCAAAGCCAAATTTATTACTATCTTCGTATGATTATATATTCAAAAACATAAAAATATAGCGTAAATAAATTATATAACCGTAATCAAATAATCAAAGAAGTCATGAGAAACTAATAATTAAGAAGTATAATTACACCGATGGAATTTTTGAGACCTCGATACGTGCAGGAAATCAAATTAATATAAAGAATTTTCGCTATTATACCCGAAAAGATAAAAAAAAAAAAAAAGAGAAGGTGAAAACAATTATCTAAAACTATAGAGTAATAATTATTATTGTGAAAATAATTTATAAGAATAAAAAAAATCTACCAATCGTTTATGGTCAAAATAATGAATAAATTTCTTATTTTCTAGATCTACATAATTAATTACACAAATTCTAAATTTCTGGAACATAATTAAAGGAAATCATCAAAATTTTAGGTACAACAGATTGATAATTCGATTACATTAAAAATTTACTTTTTACTACTGTAAAAAAAATGAAAAAAATGCAAAAACAAAAAAAAAGTAAAAATATTCTTGAAAAATATAATTTAATTATAGATGAGGATATTTTCTCGAAATAAAAATTAGGGATATTTATTATAGTTATGAAAGATTAATTAGTACAATTTTAAAGAGCAAACAGACAAAAATAGTTCGAAAGAACTTCATTTCAAGATGAATGAGAAATTTATAGGATTAGATTAGATAGCATAAATATTGATTGTGGGTGTTTATATGAAAACTATGAGATCGAAGTGAAATGAGCTGGATGATTAAGAATGAATTGAGCAAAGAATTGAGTTTTTGATTTTGATTTAGCAGGCGGCAAAAGTGTGAGGTTAAGTGTACAATGAGTGATAACTTATAAGTAGGGTTCATAATGAACGACCTAATTTATATGGGGCGGGTCAAATATATAAATGAGGGAGGATATGGACTTATGGGCCAATTAAACCTTTTAAGATGTAAATGAGCATAGATTCTTACTTGAGACGATAATATTCGTCTCAAGTTTAAGATCGGTTAAGTAGTATAAATAAGACGAAAGTCGAATATATAGTGAAAGGTAATGGATTTGTCCTATTTGCACGGGTCAATACAAATCATCGTTATTTTTAACTTATTTGATAATAATATAATCGAAATTTCAAACCCGTGCAATTTGCACGAGTTTAAAACTAGTTATTTATAAAAAAAATATCTTTAAAATTGATAACTCATTTACTTTTCACGTTTCTCGTCCTTATTTTATATTTAAGAAAATAATTTAAGGCCATAAAAAGTCATGAGAATGAGTATTTTTTAGAAAGTATTTTTAATTTTCCCTCCTATTTTTGTTTTCCCCTCCGAAACAAATGATATTTGTATATCAATATTTACTACTTCTTTCGTCTTGGTCAACTGTTCCCCTTTTATTTTGCCACAAAGACCAAGGAAAAAGTAGGGGATTATTTGTGATTATACTTAGAGGATGACAAGTGGACAATAATCCTATTGATGAGTCAAATTACTCATTGGAAAACTTTTTTAATATAGAAGTGACAAGAATTGACTGAGACACCCAAAAAAGAAGGACAACAAAATTGACCGGGACGAGGGGAGTATTAATTAGTCGTATTTTTTTCCTTGATCTCTTTATAAAAAAGAAAAAATCAATGAACTTTTTATCATAAAAGTCTTATAAAAAATAAGAAGAAAAAAGATTTTTTTATCACTATAAAAAAACTAAGATAAACCTATATAAATAGTAACTTATAAACTATTAATTTTTATAAACCCAATTATAAGCATTATGTTTTAGGTGGGAAAATTTAGAGTTCAATTAATCTTTTGTAGGTAGGAGATTACTCGTACGAGGGATGTTATCTACCTTCTCCCTCAGCTCCAACCTTCTCTCCCACTTTATCTCTTTCCCCTCTCACAAACGTGTAAACTAATATATATCGTGCAAGGTCAGACGACAAGTGGATGGGCCAAAATATCTACTAGTCTATAAAGCAGAAACATTTATTGTTTTTATGGGGGCTGAGAAACATCGTCGACGTTTTATAAAACATCGTCGACGTTTTTTAAAAAAAAAGACCACTACTACCCTTTTCTCTCCTTCCTCTCTCTAACTTTTTCTCTAAAATTCAAAAATCTCATAAACTAATCTAAACAACTTCCACAAAAATTTGAAAGACGGTTTTCATATCAAATTAAACGGTAGTCAATGGCGGACAATGAATCATCGGTACGTTATGCATACCCTTTAACGTAATTTTTGTTTTGTTTCTTTAGTTTTCCATTAACGTAAATTTGAAAGACGGTTTCCATTGCTCTCTTTGTTAGTGTTCCGTTACTAGCCTATGACATTTGTTGATTCTTGAACACTCTTTTGAAGTCGACTTATAGCTTTTATACCGAATTCATGAGGGTTTTGGACGATTTAGGGTAGGTAACGTCCATATTGGACGTTGATATGAAGAACCAACGTCCAATATAGAAGTTGATAATCAATGTTGACGTCTCATATAGACGTTGATACCCCCTTTCAACGTCCAAACTGCACGTTATTCTCAATGAATAACGTCTGCTGTAGACGTTGGTGCTCATCATCAACGTCCAATATGGACGTTATGTTATATGTATAACGTCTGTCCTAGACGTTGACACCCCATATCAACGTCTAGGTAGGACGTTATATATATAGATCAACGTCCATTGTGGACGTTATGTATATGCTGCAACGTTTTTTTTTAAGTTTGCTTGCGTATTTTCGTGTTTTCGAGTAATTTCTCGTGTTTTCGCATGGTTTATTTAAGTTTTAATGTAATTTCCGCTTGTAAACAGGATTCATTTGAGGAATTTGTCGATAACGGGTTCGATTTCAACCCTTTATTTGTGACGGATATAGGATTTGATACTCGTGACGAAGCGTTTGATTGGGCACAAAAGATAGCGTTTGCTAATGGGTTTGCATTGGTGAAAGCAACTAATGGAGCGAAAAACCGTAGCGAACCCGACTTGTTATCTTCATATTTGCGTTGTTCTAGGTACGGGAGGCCACCGGGAGAGTATGATCCCGATAATCCTAGGAAACAATCCGGTTCACCTAAATGTGATTGCAAATTTCGTATTCGAGCCGTGCAAAACAAGTTTCGGGGATTCGAGGATAAACCCACGATACTTTGGAACATTGTGATTGCCGTTGGTTTTGGGAAGCACAACCACAAGTTGGTAAAGTACAAGGATGGACATAGGCATTTTGCGGGTTTAACTGAAGAAGAGAAAGAGTATGTGAAACAACAAATCCGGGCCTCGATTCCCCCGAGAGATATTAAAAACGGTCTTCATCAAAGAACCCCGGAAAAACCGCAACCCTCAAGCACCCAAATATATAGTGAGACAACCAAGATGAGGCGTGAAATGAGAGGGAATCGAAATCCGCTCAACAAATGTTGTCCTTAGCTGTAGAAGCGAAATATGTGCATTGGCATGAGAAGAATCCTGAGACATGTGAGCTTTCTCATGTTTTCATGTCTCATCCGGAAGCCGTGAAGCTGTTTCGTACCTATCCACATGTTGTGCTTATTGATTCGACATACAAGACCAATGTGTACAAGATGACACTCGTTGAGCTTGTTGGTGTCACACCATGTGGATCTTCATTCTTGATTGCTTGTGTATTGATTCCTTCTGAGTCGGAAGATGGGTACAAATGGTTATTGAAGAAGTTGGGAATGCTTCTCGAGTTCACCGAAGCATCTATTTCAGCGTTTGTCACTGATCGGGAGTTGGGTTTGATCGCGGCTCTACGGTCCGTCTATCCTCTTACATCTCACTTGTTATGTCGTTGGCACTTGAACCGTGCTGTTGAGAGCAAAGCACAATCATGGTCAAAGCATGAGTGGCGCACAAAGCAAATCATGTGCAATGAAGAGCATGGTTGGAATGGAGTGATAAATGCTACTACCAAGGATGAGTACGAGTTGCGTTGGGCCGCCTTTTGTAAAAATTGGATGGTAGTGGCGACTTATGCGGCAAAAACATGGGGCTCGTACTCAACAGGGTTCGTATTATGCTACACGAACCGGTATTTCCATCTTGGAAACACGGCTACTTCCCGGGTGGAGTCCTCTCATTCTCTTTTGAAGGCTTGGTTGAAAAGTTCTAGCCTAACCCTTGATACTATGTGGTCCCGTATTCATTCTATGCTTGAAGGACAACACTCCAAAATAAGAAAAGAGCTCGAGGAGTCAAGAAGTAAACCTCGTCATACATCTCATTTGTTTTCTTTGTTGAAAGGAAAGGTGTCCTTAAAAGCCATCGGAATAAAGCGATGTCCTACAAGACCGATGTGAACCAACACCGTAAGGGGTCCAACGGATATGCTCCGCCCTAAGCCCGTCTAGCCTCTGACGGTGCTCATCTAGAATCTTCTCCTCCCCCTTAAACCTAGGAACCCATGACCAAGCCTCCACCAATGGTCTACCCTCAACATAGTATCCTGCATGAGGTCGGAAATGGGGAAAATACTCATATATCCAAGCCTGCAGCAACGGCAAACAACCGCTAAGCCCACGAGCATCTCTCCGCGACGCCATACCCAACTGACGGTACAAGTACGCCAATGTCGCAGCCCCCCAAGCATACTCACCAAAACTATCCAAGTCATCAAACAAATGAAGCATCCGGGCCACTACCCTATCAGTAGACTTGTTCGTGAACAATGTCTGTCCAACCAACAACATCAAGTACGCCCTCAGCGACTCATCATGGCGACCCGTCTCCACAACCTCCCTCAACTTCTGGGTCGACAACCCACCACTCCTATAATATGGTGGCTCGACATCCTGAAAAGCCAGCCCAAATAAAGTAGCCATCTTCTCCCTCAAGCCTGCATCATCCCTCGTGCTACCCTCCTCCTGCTCCACCATACCCTCCACAAAAACCCTAACGCCACTCACCTTTATCCCTAGAATACGCTGAACATCATGTAATAAGATAGTGATCTCTCCAAAAGGCATATGGAAACTGTTAGTATCCGGCTGCCACCTCTCTACAAATGCACTACATAGATTTTCATCTATGCCGGTGGTCACACAACTCATCAAAACACCAAGCCCACTCTCACTAACTCTCCGGGCAACCAGCTCCGGCACCTTCATCCCGTTCATAGCCTCCATACAACCGGGCCTCTCGTAACACTTGAGCCACGTTCTCGCCGGCTTGGCCTCCGTCCAACTCTTATAAGCCACGTGCCCACCAAAACTACGTAAGACGTTGAGGTGAACCGGTCCTCCCTCAACCACGCCACTAAGACGCCAAGACAAATCCCTCTTCATCTTCTTCCTCCCCGTGCTAGATGAACCCTGACTAACCGGCACATATCGTCCTCTACCAACATGTACCACTGATGAACGATTTGTCGCGTACCGCTCAAGCAAAACAATTTATGAAACTCAACTAATGCGATAGCGGAAGTCGGGGTCGAACCACAAGGATGGTGGGGTCAACTACTAGTTCGATTGAATCCTATTCTAGCCTAAAATATGACGGACTGGAAAGTTAACTAAAAACTAGGAAAAACAAGTAATTGCTAAGTAATAAAGACGAAAACAATTAAGGGAAAGACTAGGGTGAAGGGTTCACCTTAGGGGGATTAATGGGTTAGTCGGGTAACTAGCAAATGGGTAACAAATTCGGGTAAAATCGATTGCTAATGTCTCAACAATCGATAATCATCAACAAAGCCATCGCATTTGTCTCAAATCACCCATATAAACACTTAGTCTAATCGTCTCTACCACCGTCGCTTAAGAGAAAATCAAACCATGCTTGATAAAATGGCAACTTTCGTTCACACATTTCATCAAACACTTGGTGCGCATATGGGTAATACCCAAACAATTACCACAAATCTACTAATTACCCAACTAATTACCCCACATGATCCTCCCTTAGGCTCCCCCTAAACCCTAGAAGGGAATCTACTCACACATGGTAAAGGGAATCAAAGCACTAAAGAGAAGGGGGAGTTCAATCAACATTATGTTATGAGAAGAATAATGATAACAATCAAAAGATGAACAATAAACTAGAAATGGAAATTAATTGCATAAACAATAAAAAAGATGAGAAATTTATACCAAACAAAACTTATATTGATGAATAGGGGGAATGTCTTCACCCAAGTCTTCAATACAAACCCCAAAACTGAAATGAAAGACTAGATCTAACAACTTGAAATGAGAAACTAAGCTTGATTAGCGAATGATTAGGAGAGTAATTAGGACTAATTTAGGTTACAAATTATCTAGGGTTTTGTGCTAAGAGGAATGTAAAAACTGCCTACAAAACATTAGGGGAAGGGTATATATAGGTCTCTCCAAAATTAAGGAAGAAATTAGAAGAGGAGGCGGATTTTGCGATGTTGCGTTCCTGGCCGGTCGACCGGCCGCCGGGCCTCTGACCGGCCTGGGGCACATCAGTGACTTCAGCCTCTTCGTCTTCAAAATCCTCAAAATTTCACTAAGTATGGAAAAATGGGGGTCTGGGCCGGTCGACCGGCCGCCGGTCCCCCACCGGCCTGGAGCATCATTTGACTCTCAATGGCATTCTGATGTAGGTGTAGGCCGGGTAGTCGACCGGCCGCCGGTAGGCCGGCCGGCGCTACCTGGGCCTTTTCTTCTCTTTTTCAACTTCTTTCATTTGTAGAGTGGTGGTCTGGGCCGGTGGGCCGGCCGCCGGTCAGTAGGCCGGCCTGCACCACCTGGGGGCTCATTTCTTCATTTTTCATCTTATCTTCGAATCCCGACTCATGCAAGGTCTTTATGCACCGATTTCCTCATTTCCGCCTTAATTCCTGCAAATTGAGATCGACATTCATAGCGCGGGAAATCGGGAAATAAAATGCAATTAAAGACACGCAAATCCGTGTAAACGGACCAAAATGGGGACGAAAATGAGGGAAAAATGTGACTAAATAAATGCTTATCAAAATTCCCCACTTAAGACTTACTCGTCCTCGAGTAAGTAAACAAAATTCGAGACCCATAAGTACCCTTATTCAACACTACACTAATACTAAGACTACTACCTAAACTACTAATAATATCCGACGGTAGGCAATTAACGGGCCTCCTCCGTCCCTTCAACTCACAACGAGATACTCATGAGGTAGAGTACTTCCTTGCAAGGCAAGTAGGGGCTTGCTCAAAATCTCGACGCATCCAAATGAAAAACACGTAAGAACACGACAAAGATGCATCTAACAAAAGAAAAATCACATGCCTCATCCATGTGACGGAAATATCTAAAAGGAAAACCGTCTAAATAATGCATGATCCTTATGAGCCACTAATATCATAAAGCATGGAAAAATATTCGCCTCCAAGCGGTGCAAGTCTAAAGAAAATTTCGAACCCCGTCTACTATTTGCTTGGCCAAAAGCGATAAAATGGAAGATGGAAATGAAATCCTCGTGACGTTATTAAGCACAATAGCATGTCGAATTCACATTTCTCAAATAAATGAGACACAAGGGTCGTCCCGTTTCACTATGCAACTTCAAAGGCAAATGATTCAAGAAGGATAAAAGGAAATTGAGATTTGAGTCTAAGTGCTTGCAAAACTTTTCATTTCACACTTTGCTTTCTTTTTCTTTTTCTTTCTTTTTGATTTGCATTTTGGTTTGCAATTTTTGGCATGAAAGCGCACGGTTTCCGTCAAGGACATGCGGTCGGAACCAACAATAGGGGTATCCCCACCGTAGTGGCATCGAAAGGGGGCCTAGATATGGGCCCACTAGAATCCCTAGAAGTTCCGTTTTGCACTTCCTCGACGAAAACAAGAAAAGATGATAATTGACTCAATATTTTCAGCTTGTTTGATTTGTTTCCTTTTTTGATCAAAAGTGGAAGAACAATGAATCATGGTTGGTTGCATAGCAAGAACGGTCACCTAAGAATCCTTTCTACCATCGGAATAATCACATCAATCGAGGGTGTCGAGGTGGAATAAGCGCAAACTCGTGACTCGGCATTAGTAGACGGGTTAAAACTCACTAAAAATGCACAACCCAGGGCGTCTAAAATTCCACGATTAAGATGAACACTTTATGAATAAAAAAGTAGCAAAAAGGGACTATGCACATTCAACAAGTTTTCCAAAAAGACAATTATTAAAACATTTTTCTAAATGCAACTATATGCCATGATGCAATCTAGCATATATACAACTTAAATGCACATGCTCTAACCGACTATATGACACATAAGCTAATGCTATCTCCTAACAGCACACAAGTGGCACACACGCCAATCAACAAAATTCACACCATCGTCATCAACACATCCCGTCCTCAAGTAAGAAGGAAAGGAGATAAGGGAGAAGAGAAATAGGAAAGATCTCACCAAAGCGTCTTCATTTTCCCTTTTTCGTGCCTCTTATGATGTGGGGCGCACCTATGGATGGAGATAAAAAGAAACACACGGCAATATATACAAAATAAACTATATACAAACTAATCTAAACATATATTTTTTGGAAAATTTTCAAATTTTTCGATTTTTAGGCATTTTTCAACTTTTTTCAAAAATCAACGATATATACAAAAGAAATAAAATCCTCCCCACACTTAAGTCTTACTCGTCCCCGAGTAAGTGACTCAAATATGAAAGGAGAGAAAAAAGAAAAGGAAAAACAAAACAATTTTTTTGGGTTTTTCAATTTTTTCGGGAATTCCCTCCCCACACTTAGCATTTACATGGTGTGAGGGGTGAATTCAAAGCAAATAACATGTTTTTGGGTTTTTAAATATATTTTGAAAAATAAAAACTTGTTTTTGGGGTTTTTGATTTTTGATGAATAATCACAATATGAACAATATATACAAGAGGGTTAGCTCTAAGTAAATGCATGAACTAAATAAAATTCCTAAAACTAAATGCAAAATGATATAATACAATGTCATGATCTAAGTAAATGCAAACTACACTATATGCTAATCTAGAGTCTCGCTGCGGTGGTAAGGTGCATAAATGCAAGCCCCTCATGGGGGTACCTCCCACAGGAAAGTCTAGTGTGCCATATCGGAGTCTCGTCGTGGCGGTAAAATGCATAAATGCACGCCCCTCATGGGGGTACCAACCACGGGAAAGTCTAAAAATGACACCAAACAAAATGCAACTACGCTATATGGATGCAAGGCTAATATGTGACGATATGTTACAAAATTAAATTCTAATGCAAGCTTAAATGGATGCAACTAAATGGATAATTAAGCTAAGATATAATACAACTATCTAAATGCATGCGAAAATATAAATATGATGAAGATTTGGATTAAAAGGGATCATACTCATGGGTTTCCGGCCTCAAGAGTATCCAGTGAAATCAGAGGATGTAGTATCAAATTGGCCATGACTGGCCTCAGCAAAAGACGCATCTACATCCTGGGCTCCCGAACCAGAGCCGCCACCCTCCACAATCTCGAACCGTGGACCCATCCTGTCAAACCACTCGGCATTCTGAGCCGCAATCTCTGGGTCCACCTCCTTCTCATCAACTACCGGCTGAGTAAAACCCGGTGCAGAAGAATAATAGTCTGGCTGAACATTGAAATCTCCAAACACCCTAGAACCCTGGTCATACCCGCCCTCTGGCCACATAAAATAGGACGGATGTGGGCCAACTGGCTCCCTATACCCCTCCCTACACCAATTATCGTAAGAAGGGTATTGGCCAAGAGCCAAATCATAATACATCCTGTCCATCCGCTGCGACAAAAGAGCTCTATCCCGAGCTTCCTCCTGTCGCCACTTAGCTGCCGCCTCTCTCTCCCTAGCCGCTGCCTCTCTCTCCGTAGCTGCTGCCTCGGAGGCCAAAGTTATGTCGGCCATGAACTGTATCAAGGAGGGATCCAAAGGTGGGTAACTGGTAGTGGTGGAAGTGGATGCGTCGGGTTGGGATGAATTGGGCCAAGGACGCCACTGCTGCTGATGATAGAAGGGGCTCAAATAGGGTAAGGTGGTGGAAGTGGGGCCCCGCTCCTCTCTCCTATATGTAGTGACGGGGGCAGTAGGATCTCGCCTAAATGCGGTAACTGGAGCTAGAGGATCTTCCGGGGTTTCTTCAGGCGGTGGTGGAGGGTTCTCCTCCTCTAGGGGGAGAAGATAGTGCGCGCTATCAGGAACCACTTTCATAGCCGCACTATTAGGGAGGGGAATAGAATTTACCCCTCGAATCCTCCAATAAGTCTTCCCGTCCTCAACTCTCTTTACTACCCACTCAAGCTTCTTTGAAATGTAATCCCCCGTCAACAAGGAGCATCCCCCTAAACACCTCAAATTACGCTCATCCAGAGCATCTCTACATATGACATGGGCAATCTTGGTAACAATCCCCCCTAAATGGATTCAGGTCGGGCTAAATGGGTCATTGGCAATTTTCTGGAAGTGGATAACGACATGGTGACCAATGTTGACTCCAAATTTATTTGGCTTTTGAAACAAGTAAGCCGCCAAAATCGAAAGCTCATCGGCCCTAAAATTATGACACTCCTCTCTCCCAAACAACGTCCAACCCATAAACCTATGCCAAAACCTAATAGGGGCATTGTGGCAATTACGTCATTCACATTAAAGTTTTCGGGGACCTTGTATGACTTATGAAATTTGACCCCTAAAACCTTACAAAATTTCTCAAGGGGAATGCTAAAGGCAATATTCAAGAGGCGGAAAGATACCATTTTGACCATACCCGTATTCCTATCCTTCTCATGACTAAACGAACTCAAAAACTCCCAAGTAAGACGGGGGTAAGTACGGAAGTGCTGACCGTAGAGTTCCCCCATACCCAAACCTTTGAAAAGCTCAAGAGTGACCGTGTCAAGGCCGAGGTTTCGCATAGTATTCCGACAAATAAAACGGGAGTGGGGAAGAGGTCTGCGCTTTAAACATTGAAATTTACCTCTCGCGATTTCGCTTACGAAGACGATATCCGGAAAATCGTCATCCGGACCCATACCCGCCATAACTTGCTGGAGCCTAGCTTCCAACTCCGCCTCAAGCTGAGCCCTTGTTCTTTTCCGAGGTGGTTGTTGAGCCATGGTGATTTTCGTGTTAGTCAATTGAAAGAGGGAAAAATTGGGGAAAAATGAAGTTTTTGAGTTTTGGGATGAATTTGGGTGATGTAGTGGGTTAATTGATGGGTTGAATGTGGGATTGGGTGAGTTTTGTGGTTATTTTTGTGAGTTTTGTGAGGTTTTTGTGGGTTTTTGTGGAGGTTTGAAGGAAGGAAGAAGAAAGAAGGAAAGAAGAATGAAGAAAATGAGAAGAAATAAGGGTTTCACGAGTGATTATTGCTCTCGGGTAGGGTTCTGGGCCGGTCCAGGCACCGGCCGCCGGTCGACCGGCCTGGAACCCAGTACAAAAATTTGATTTTTTTTTGGTTTTTTTGAATTTTGCATGTTTAGGTAGTCTAGGCCGGTCGGCACCCCGGCTGCCGGTCGACCGGCCTGGACCTCAGCTCAAAATAATCAACCTTCAAAATTTCAGCAATAATGTGCTCTAGGCCGGTTATCAGACCGGCCGCCGGTCGACCGGCCTAGAACACAGTTCAAAATTTTCCAAAAAACTCGCCAACTATGATAAAGAGCTCCAGGCCGGTCGGCACACCGGCTGCCGGTCGCCCGGCCTGGAACACCTGCTACTTAATTTCCCTTCTTCAAAATTCACCTTCTGGAGTGCTCTGGGTCGGTCGGTACCCCGGCTGCCGGTCGACCGGCCTAGAGCACTTCTTCTCGTCTTCACCTCGTCTTCAAAATCTCAACATATTTCCAAAGAAACCCAAGTCACCCACAATATCTACCCAACCAACATAGTCCCAATGACACGGTTTTGATCCAAACCCGACTACAAGTGTTTCCAACCTACCTAAAACTTCTTCCAAAGACGAAATACCCGAGTACACAAATCCAAATCTTCACAACTATTCCTAACATGCATGCTATATACAAAAAATTGGTGGTTGTTGAGGGACTCCACCAAACCTATCAAAACACAAGAGTTTACAAGCAAGATTCCTCCTCGGGAAGTGGATCCCCAAGGAAGAGTACTTCCACCGTTCCTTTTTCATCTCCATCAAAATATCTTTTCACTCGATGCCCATTGACCTTGAAATTACCACCTTCTTCGCTCCAAAGTTCAAAAGCTCCATGTGGTGAAATGTCGATAACTTTGAAAGGACCCGACCATCTAGAGCGTAGCTTTCCCGGAAACAACTTGACTCTAGAATTATAGAGTAAGACTTGGTCACCCACTTTTACATCTTTATCAACCAATTTGGCATCATGCCATTTCTTTGTTTGCTCCTTGTAGATCTTTGAGCTCTCGTAGGCATCAAGTCTTAGCTCTTCAAGTTCATTCATTTGGAGAAATCGTAGCTCTCCGGCCATATCAATGTCAAAGTTCATTTCTTTCAAGGCCCACCACGCCTTGTGCTCCAACTCGATTGGCAAGTGACAAGCTTTGCCATAGACAAGCTTGTAGGGAGTTGTGCCGAGTGGAGTTTTGAAAGCGGTGCGAAGGGCCCATAGAACATCCGGAAGCTTTTGAGACCAATCCTTCCTACCTTTGCTTGTAGTCTTCTCCAAGATGGCTTTTATTTGACGGTTTGAGACCTCTACTTGCCCACTAGTTTGAGGGTGGTAGGCAAGAGCGGTCTTATGAGTGACACCATGGGAAGAAAGTAAGAACTTGAAAGTGCTCTTCCTAAAGTGCGAACCCCCGTCGCTAATCACCACCCTTGGGGTCCCAAATCTCGGAAATATAGTGTTCTTGAAGAGCTTGATAACAACCTTAGCATCATTTGTTGGGGTGGCGACGGCTTCAATCCACTTGGACACATAGTCCACCGCTACCAAAATGTACTCATTCCCGCAAGAGTTGGGAAATGGTCCCATGAAATCAACTCCCCAACAATCAAAAAGCTCAATCTCAAGAATGTTTTGAAGGGGCATCTCATTCCTTTGACTAATATTCCCCGTTCTTTGGCACCGATCACAAGATTTGACAAAGTAGTGGATATCCTTGAACATAGATGGCCAATAGAAACCACCTTGTAACACCTTTGCAATGGTGCGAGATGTACCAAGGTGGCCCCCATAGGCCGAGTTGTGAATTCTATCAACTATCTCCATACCTTCTTCTCTAGGAACACATCTTCGAAACATGCCATCACCACACTTGCGAAAAAGATGTGGGTCATTCCAAAAATAGCGTTTTGAGTCATGCTTCAACTTCCTCCTAGCCCTAGCATCCAACTCCTCCGGAATGAACCCACTCACAATCAAATTTGCCAAGTCCGCAAACCATGGTGATTTACCACCTATCATCATCAAACTATCTTCTCTCAACCACTCATTGATCGGGCCACTCTCATCCTTCAACCCATGATCTTCGGTAGTCAATCTAGATAGGTGGTCGGCAACAACATTCTCCGACCCCGCCTTGTCTTTAATTTCCAAGTCAAACTCTTGAAGTAAAAGAACCCCCCTCAAGAGCCTTGGTTTTGCATCCTTTTTCACTAACAATTGCCTCAAAGCGGAGTGATCCGAGTATACCACAACCTTAGCACCAACAAAGTATTGCCGGAACTTTTCCACGGCATGAACAATAGCTAGCATCTCCTTTTCCGTTGTAGAGTAGTTGACTTGGGCTTGATCAAGAGTTTTGCTTGTGTAGTAGATTACATGGTGCTTCTTGTCCACAACTTGGCCAAGCACCGCCCCGACCGCATAATCGGAGGCGTCGCACATAACTTCGAAGGGAAGGCTCCAATCCGGTGATCGGATTATGGGAGCCGTCACAAGAGCCTCCTTCAACCTACAAAAAGCACTCAAGCAAAATTCATCAAATACAAATGGTGTGTCTTTGAGAAGAAGAGAAGTTAAAGGCTTGGCTATTTTTGAAAAATCTTTGATGAAACGTCGGTAAAAGCCCGCATGGCCTAGAAAGCTTCTCACTCCCTTCACATTTGTAGGGGGTGACAAGTTTTCTATTACCGAAACCTTAGCCATATCAACTTCTATGCCTCTCTTAGACACGATGTGACCAAGCACAACCCCCTCCTCCACCATAAAGTGGCATTTCTCCCAATTGAGGACGAGGTTGTGCTCCTCACATCTTTGCAAAACATTAGACAAATTCAAAAGCCCAAGATCAAATGAGTCTCCATGGACACTAAAGTCGTCCATGAAGACCTCCATACTCTTCTCAAGAAAATCGGCAAAAATAGCCGTCATACACCGTTGGAAAGTCCCCGGAGCATTACAAAGCCCAAAGGGCATCCTCCTATAAGCATAAACTCCTATGGGACAAGTGAATGTGGTTTTCTCTTGGTCTTCCGGGTGTATGGGGATTTGGAAAAACCCGGAATAACCATCTAGAAATGAATAGTAAGAATGCCCCGCCAACCTTTCAAGCATTTGGTCAATAAAGGGGATGGGGTAGTGGTCTTTGAGGGTGGCGGCATTTAATTTGCGATAGTCAATGCACATCCGCCACCCGGTCACGGGTCTAGAAGCTAAGAGAGTCCCATCCTCTTGTTCCACCATAGTCACCCCTCCTTTCTTGGGCACTACATGGACGGGGCTCACCCAAGAACTATCGGTTATTTGGTAAATTATCCCGGCCTCTAGCAACTTCATCACCTCACTTTTTACCACTTCCGCCATCTTAGGGTTCAACCTACGTAGCCCATCTACCTTAGGTTTGCTACCCTCCTCCAAGACAATCCTATGCATGCAAAGATTAGGACTTAACCCTTTGATATCATCAATGCTATATCCAAGTGAACCCCTATGAGTTTTCAAGACTTTCAAAAGTTCAAGTTCTTGGCCTTCACTCAAATTAGCATTAATGATAACGGGATAAGTTTCTCCCTCACCTAAAAAAGAGTACTTAAGTGAGGGAGGTAAGGGCTTAAGTTGTACCTTTGGAGGGAGAAGGCCCTCCACCTTCTTCATTAGCTCATCATCTACCTCGTGGTCATCTCCCATCTCCTCATCATGGAGAGCCACTTGTAGAGCTTCTTCTTCATACTTCTCCTCTTCATGCACCTTCTCAACCACTTCTTCAATGACTTCTACCGAGCATGCCTTGTGAAACATTGGTCCCTTCACTAGATGTGGAAGATTAAATTCAAGGGTTTCGTTTCCCACCCTAAAGGTTAGCCGCCCGTCCCTCACATCAATGAGGACACCTCCGGTAGCCAAAAAGGGCCTACCAAGGATGATGGGAGTGTGGCTATCCTCCGGGATATCTAGGACAACGAAATCCGTGGGGATCAAAAATTTGCCAACTTTAACGGGTACGTCCTCAAGCACACCCAAAGGTTGCTTAACGGACCTATCCGCTAGTTGTAGAGTCATAGAAGTGTGGGTTAAACTTTCAAGTCCAATTCTTTTAGCAATAGTTAAGGGAATGACACTTACACTTGCACCATTGTCACATAATGCCCTTGAAATCATGACTCCCCCCACAACACAAGGGATAGAGAAACTTCCGGGGTCCCCAAGTTTTTTTGGCATTTTGAAAGAGTTAGGATTAATGAGGAGAGCACTACACTCCGCCTCCATAATCATAACATCTTGGGTACCCAAAGTCCTCTTATGAGTCAAGATGTCTTTTAGAAATTTTGAGTATGTGGGCATGTTCAATATAACATCGGTGAAAGGTAAGGTCACTTCAAGTCCCTCAAGCATTTTTCTAAATTGGGTGAACTTGAAGTTTTCCTTAGTTTTCAAAGCTCTAGAGGGGTAGGGGATATCGGAAACAACAAGTGGAGTACTAAAAGATACCTTTGGAATGGGAGTTTTCTTGGTTACCTTAGCTTTTGCTATTGGTTGTACCTCTACTCCGTCATCATTGACATCCTTGTTCATCTCCTCTTCATAAGGCATAATTTCGACATACCCATCCTCTCCCTCTTTGGTTTGATCATTTTCACCCTTTCCATCATCTTTTAACTCCAAGGTAGGAGTCAAAATGGGTTCTTCAAATTCTTCTCCTTCCTCAACATGCCCATCATTTGGGATCTCATCATTCATCATATCCATGTAGGGGTTATCAAGCACTAGTCCACTTCTTAAAGTCACCGCACATGCATGGTGGCTTGATGAAGCATCCTTGGAGCTTTTCCCTTGAGCAAGTAGACCTCCCGGAGGCCTTTGAGGATTGTTCAAAGCTTGAGAAGCTAACCTAGCTTCTAATTCCCTCACCTCTTTCTTGTGAGCATTGGTGACATTTTGCAAAGTCAAGTTGTTTTGGATTTCCATGTTTTTGACTAATTGCAAAACTTCACTTATTGAAGGATCATTCTCTTGGTGGGGTTGATTTGTCAAAGGAAGGGCAAAAGCATAGTCATTCCGACTACTTGAACCTTGGTTGTTGTTTCTTTGATTGTTAAAGTTTCCTTGTTGGTTGTTGTTAAAATTCCCTTGTTGCCCCCTTGAACCTTGATTGTTGAAATTTGACCCTTGGTTGTTGTTGAAATTTGGCCCTTGGCCTTGGAAAGATTGATCGGGAACCCCTTGACTTGCTTGATTGTTTTGATTGCCTTGGTAAAAATTACCTTGGCCTTGATTGTTGAAGTTTTGGTTCCCTTGATTTTGATTCCAATTTCCTTGACCTTGATTCCAATTACCTTGGTTTTGGAAGTTACCTTGGTTATTGTAACCTTGATCATTGAAGTGTTGATTTTGGAATTGGTTGGATCCTTGACCTTGTTGAGAGTTGTTGAATTGATTGTTATAGTTTCCTCTAGAAAATTGACCTCCTCCTCTAGGTTGGGAAAAACCCGGAGGGTTGGAAGGTTGAGTTTGTGTGTGTTGAGGGTTTAAGACATTTTGGCTTTTGTAACTCATGTTTGGGTGAAATTTTGAGCTTGGATGATAGAAATTTGAATTTGGGTTGTAAGCTCCTTGATTTTGGAATTGAGGCCTTGAGGGCCGTGGGTTGTTGTTGACTCCTTGAAAAGCATTCACATGTTGGTAGTCATTTGCACCTTCATGGTTATAAGAAAAATTGTTCCCACAAACTTCAAAGGTGTGTCCATATCCATTGCAAATTTCACAAGTGGGGGTTTGATAAGCTTCCACCATGGGAGGTGCATAAGACCCACTAGCTTCATTCACATGATGGCCTTGACTTTGATTTTGAGCTTTTTGAAGCTCGGCAAAACCCTTAGTAAAAGTTTGTGTGAGCAAATCAATCTTGGCATTGGTATCCGCATTTGAGAAGTTCTCACTTGGGTACTTAGAACTCCTCCTCAAGCTATTTCCTCTAGAACTAGTACCATAGCTAGATTCCGACTCAACCATCTTCTTAATCAATGCCGCCCCTTGTTGGTCATTCAAATGATCAAAACTTCCCCCCGCGGAAGCATTCACCATAGCCTTGGTTTGAGGGAGGAGAGTTTGATAGAATGTTTGAGTGACATACCAATCCGCAATTCCATGGTGAGGGCATCGGGCAAGTAAGTCAATGAACCGATCCCATGCTTCTCCCAAGGATTCACCATCCTCTTGTTGAAAGGTTGTTATCTCATTCCTTAGCATCGCCGTTTTGGAAGCGGGGTAGTACTTGCTTAGGAACTCCTTAGCCAAATCATCCCAAGTAGTGAAAGTGTTTGGAGGATGGTTATTCAACCACCTCTCCGCCCGGTCTTTAAGGGAAAATGGGAACAACATGAGGCAAAGGGTTTCCTCGGGCACACCATTCCTCTTCATGATTCCTACCCTACTTTTGAATTTTCTCAAGTGGGCATGAGCATCCTCATCGGGGAGGCCTCCAAAGCTATCCCGCTCAATAGAACTCATTTGAGCCGGGTGAATCTCAAAATTATTTGGGGCCAAGACACCGAAATTGATTGGAGATTGGGTATCATCGTGGTTGGGACGGTTACGATCACGTAAAGTCGTCATTTGTGGTTGATTTTGTTGTTGAGGTATTGTAGGTGGTGAATTTGGTGGTGTATTTTGTTGTGTATTGTAGAAGGGGTTTTCAAATATGGGTTCAATGGTGTTGTTTTGTGGGTAATCGATTGTTGGAGTGGATGTAGAAGCAATTGAAGTATTGGCTTGTTGATGGCTAACTCTTCTTGAATTCCTAACCCGAGCAAGTGTATTGGCACGGAGAGTCCTAAACAACCTTTCGGGTTCCGGATGGCTCAAGAACAAACCTTCACCCCTAGGCATGCACTCAAAGCAACTCAAAAACAAGTTAGACTCCTAGTGTGTTTTTGGGCACACTAGGGAAAGACAATAATGCAAGGCACTCTACAAATAATCTAACAACTAAAAACCAACAAAAACAACAAGTAACTTGGCTAAATCTAAGACACAAAACAAACTACGAGTTTCCTTACGCCATCCCCGGCAACGGCGCCATTTGATGAACGATTTGTCGCGTACCGCTCAAGCAAAACAATTTATGAAACCCAACTAATGCGATAGCGGAAGTCGGGGTCGAACCACAAGGATGGTGGGGTCAACTACTAGTTCGATTGAATCCTATTCTAGCCTAAAATATGACGGACTGGAAAGTTAGCTAAAAACTAGGAAAAACAAGTAATTGCTAAGTAATAAAGACGAAAACAATTAAGGGAAAGACTAGGGTGAAGGGTTCACCTTAGGGGGATTAATGGGTTAGTCGGGTAACTAGCAAATGGGTAACAAATTCGGGTAAAATCGATTGCTAATGTCTCAACAATCAATAATCATCAACAAAGCCATCGCATTTGTCTCAAATCACCCATATAAACACTTAGTCTAATCGTCTCTACCACCGTCGCTTAAGAGAAAATCAAATCATGCTTGATAAAATGGCAACTTTCGTTCACACATTTCATCAAACACTTGGTGCGCATATGGGTAATACCCAAATAATTACCACAAATCTACTAATTACCCAACTAATTACCCCACATGATCCTCCCTTAGGCTCCCCCTAAACCCTAGAAGGGAATCTACTCACACATGGTAAAGGGAATCAAAGCACTAAAGGGAAGAGGGAGTTCAATCAACATTATGCTATGAGAAGAATAATGATAACAATCAAAAGATGAACAATAAACTAGAAATGGAAATTAATTGCATAAACAATAAAAAAGATGAGAAATTTATACCAAACAAAACTTATATTGATGAATAGGGGGAATGTCTTCACCCAAGTCTTCAATACAAACCCCAAAACTGAAATGAAAGACTAGATTCAACAACTTGAAATGAGAAACTAAACTAGATTAGGGAAAGATTAGTAGAGTAATTAGGGACTAATTTAGGTTACAAATTTCTAGGGTTTTGTGCTAAGAGGAATGTAAAAAACTGCTTACAAAATAATAGGGGGGGTATATATAGGTATCTCGAAATTAAGGAAGAAATTAGAAGAAGAGGCGGATTTTGCGATGTTGCGTTCCCGGCCGGTCGACCGGCCGCCGGGCCTCTGACCGGCCTGGGGCACATCAGTGACTTCAGGAACTCCGTCTTCAAAATCCTCAAAATTTCACTAAGTATGGAAAAATGGGGGTCTGGGCCGGTCGACCGGCCGCCGGTCCCCCACCGGCCTGGAGCACATTTAACTCTCAAATGCATTCTGATGTAGGTGTAGGCCGGGTAGTCGACCGGCCGCCGGTAGGCCGGCCGGCGCTACCTGGGCCTTTTCTTCACTTTTTCAGCTTCTTTCAATGTAGAGTGGTGGTCTGGGCCGGTGGGCCGGCCGCCGGTCTGGGGACCGGCCAGCACCACCTGATGACTCATTTCTTCATTTTTCATCTCATCTTCGAATCCCGACTCATGCAAGGTCTTTATGCACCGATTTCCTCATTTCCGCCTTAATTCCTGCAAATTGAGATCGACATTCATAGCGCGGGAAATCGGGAAATAAAATGCAATTAAAGACACGCAAATCCGTGTGAACGGACCAAAATGGGGACGAAAATGAGGGAAAAATGTGACTAAATAAATGCTTATCAACCACCTTCTTACCTGTTGGTTCAGCTACCTGGTTCTCTACAAAACACTCGTCATCGGGCTGCTCTGTCGCCTCCTCCGACTCAGATCCTGAACCGCCGTCAACATTACCATCATCAACGGCCTCTAACCTATAAAAAACTGACTGAAAAACAGTCTCGCTCCCAGCAGGCGGAGGCGTAGGGGAAACGTCCGTACCCTTTGACTGAGTAGGACGAAAGACAACTCCGGCTTGACGCACACCGGGTAAGCGCCGCTTAGATGCCGTCACTTTTCGGCCTTTCGTACGATCGGGGACCACCATAATGTTTTTTTCTTTATCCATCTGCATATACGATAATATAGTGTTATGAAATAACTTATAACATATGAAATAACGAATAAAGCATAATTTCAAACGCGATAAAAAACGTATAAAACGTTATTTCAATAGCGATCGATAACTTTACGAGAAAAAATATAATTTTTACACGAATCAAACTACATATGTTTTAGAAAAAATAAAAATTAATGTGAATATTACGTTCATATCAATAACAAAGAAAAAAAACGTCGATACCCAACACCAACGTTCAAACTGAACGTTGGTATCAGTGACCAACGTCTGGTTTGGACGTTGGTGTCACTGACCAACGTCCAAACTGAACGTTGGTGTCACTGACCAACGTCAGACCAGACGTTGGTCACTGATACCAACGTTCAGTCTGAACGTTGGTATCAGTGACCAACGTCTGGTCTGGACGTTGGTCAGTGACACCAACGTTCAGTTTGGACGTTGGTCAGTGACACCAACGTCTATCCACCGGCTTATTCAACCTAATTTCCCCAATACAAGCGTCCAAACTCCATCCAACAACAATCACAACCCGTCTTCAACAACACAACACAATCACTAAACTAATTCTAATTCTAATTTGAAAAACAAACAACAATTTACTAACAATAACTACTAATTAAAATAATAACTAACTAAAAGAAGGAAACTTACTTGAACAAGGGGTAGGGTAGCGGCGGCACTGTGGTGGTGGGGCTGGGGGCGGCGTCTGGTGGTGGGGGTGGGGCTGGGGGCGGCGGGTGGTGGACAAGGGTGAAAGAAATGTGGGTTTAGGGAAGAGAGTGAAAGGAATGTGAGGTAAGGGTAGTGACCGTCTTTTTTATAAAAAACGTCGACGATGTTTTATAAAACGTCGACGATGTTTCGTAACCCGGTTTTTTATTGGCTCCTGAATTTAAGGAATTAAAAAAGAAAAATTGACCCCACAACTTTCATCCTAATTAATTACTCTCTCTCCTCCTTATTGCTTAACCATTATAAGTCATAAGCACTAGCAGCATCTCAAATGTTCAACATACCATAGACGGATCAAATTTGTATAGATAAATTATTTAGATTTATACTGTAATACATAAAAAAAAAAATATATATATATACTTAGTATCAAAATATAAAGATTATATATGACATCCCATTTATTTAATCAAAACCACTAATCCAACTTTACAAGATTAATACTCCGTAATTTTCTTTTATAAAAAATGTACTCCGTAATATATAAAACTAGTTTTAACCCGTGCAAAAATTGCACGGTTTTACTTATTAAACAACACAAATTGATATCATCAGAATTTTACAAAATAAATAAAATATCCAATATCCCGTGCAAAATTGTACGGATTTGCTTTTAAAAATATTGATATTTAACAGTTTTTTTTTACAGATGCGGAGTCCTTCCTAATATATTCTCATTTATAAGAAATTACCTAAAGTTTTATTTATTGCAAAAAAAAATGTATTTACTATATGCTAAAAAGTTCTTAAACACTATCAAAAGTTAAATTAAAATTGCAATTTAAGCTCGTGCAAATTGCACATGTCTGCTTTATTTTCTACTTTGATATTAAATACATTGAATTTCATAAATTTGGGTAATATATGATTAATGGATAGAAGAATTTGAAATATTTATTCTATTGGTTATAATGACCTCCGCAAATGAGATAAACTTACAATACCCAAATTTGGGAAAAGAATGAAAAATTAATTTAACATTCTATTAGTTATGACGACACCCGCAAATGAGATCAACTTTCAATACCCGAATTTGGGGAAATAAAGACATACTCCTATGTTATAAAATGGAGTATTTTCGCAGTACGTTTTTTACTCATTTTAGTACTTGTTACGCCCAATTTTCCATTTGCTACCCTTTACAAAAAACACACATCAAACCTAATTCCCCCTACCTCCTCTCTACCTTCTCTCTAACCTTCTTCAAATTATTCCATAATAAAAAAATTCAAGTACGAACGATTATTCAAATGACGAACAGGTTATTAATACGTTAATCTAATATTAATATAATTTACTAGTTTTTATCTTTTAATGTCTTTATTGCTTTTTAATTAGGGTATTATGTAATTAGGGGTTTAAATTTCTTTTGATAATGTGTTGGGTGAAGGGGTTGAGGTAGCGGTGGCCGGAGTAGTAGTGGACGGCGAAGGGGTGTCCGGTGTAGTGGTGGCGGCCGTTTTAGTAGGGGCTGTTGCAGGGGAGACGAAGGGGTGGCAGTATAGTGCATGTGTTGCCGGCGTTGAGTCGACCGACATAGGGGAGGCCTGCGGTAAGCCGGGTGTCCGGTGTAGGGGTTGCCGGCGTAGGGGCAGGTGTCCGATGAAGAGGCGGTTGGAATGTAGTACAAGTTTGATTATTTTTTTTAGTACAATGTATTCCAATTCATTTGTTTAGTACAATGTACTATATTCGTATTCCAATTCATTTGTATACAATGTACTGTATTCAATTCATGTTTAGTACAAGTTTGTTTATTTTTTGTGTACTGTAACTAATTTTGTCAATATAATGTATTCTAATTCATTTTTTTTATATTTTAATTCTTTTGTTTTTAAAATATAATTTCATTTTTTTTCTGGTAGGATGACGTAGAGTTCGAAGAATTTCTTCCAACAATTTTAGATAATGATGAATGAAAGTTAGGTTATTTAGATTAGAGTTAAAAAAATTAGAAAGAGATTAGAGAGGGAAAATGAGATTAGAAATGAGAGGGGTATAATTGTCAATAGTGTATTAAGATGAGTAAAATGTGTACTGCGAAAATCAGGACCCGTTATAAAAATGTGCATAATAAATCTCACTCTATTTATTATTAATTGGAACAACTCTTATATATTTACGTAAATTTTCATTCATGGCGAATATATCCGTTTTAACTTTTAACCTTAAAACGGATCAAATTGTGTGGGTAAGACAAAAAAAGCTCATAGAAAATAGCAAAATAATTATCTTATCTAACCAAGTGGGGTAATAGTGTAATACTTGACTCGTTTTATCCTTAAACTGATATATCCATCTTAAAAAAGATCAATTGTATATTTGTATATCATATACACAAAAGGGTTGATATATGTTCGTATTACGGCCCATAATCTATAGACAAATAAAATAAGTTGACAGAAAATTATTTGTCAAACCCTACATATCAATGCCCACAATGAAAAGAAGAACATCATGTGTGAATGTTCTTTGCCTCCCTCTTAACCTCTTCTCTCCCTCTCAGATTTCCTCTATATAATATCGAAAAAAATTTGGTACTCACTATTGCATGCTACTTTTCTTTGTATTATTTTTTTTATTTTTTATGCCATTAATTTAATTGGATGTTCGTATATTTTTTTTGTAAATTATTTTTGTAGCTGATCTTCAATATTATGTTATTTATATTTATGAGATGGTTTCCATCACCGATTTGAAATATTTTATATTACATACACCTCGCTTTTAAGTCTCGATCAAAAGGTTAACAATACTGAACTAATAGATTAAAATTGCATCTCCCTTTTTTTTTTCTTTCCCGGACTATGGGCTATAATATTTATAAGATGAGATTGAATAGTAAAACTTTGTATTTGTATGTTATTGTTGTATTTTTGTATATAATAATTATAATATTCCAATTCCCATTTTTATTATGAATGCATTTTTTATTTTTTCGACTTGATTTTTGTATATGTAAATATCATATTATATAATCACAATCATCATAAATATCATGTATTATATCCTTTGTCGTCATATTATAATGTTTCAATAATGTTTCAAATTAAAGGAGGGGATAGGAGAGAGAATAATTAAATGCAGAGGGAAGGAGAGAAGTAAATTAAATGGTATATTAGACCCGCCAGGAAAAGAGGGGAAAAAGTTGAGTTTTTTCCAGCCAATATGAAGGCCGGAAAAAACTCAACTTTTATATATAGAGGAGATTTTGAATAACATATTAAAATTAATTTCGGAAAAGAACCCAAATTAAGTTTTCTGAATTTAAAAATATAACATCAAAAGACTTTTTTTTAATAATACCAAAATTAAAGAAATAACAAATAAAAATAAAAATGAAATTGTGATTAAACTTAAAAATGTTAAATTATAAGAAGCATACCAACCACAATCTTTACTTACTGGACTTAATAACGATTAAACCTCTAAAATTACTTGATCCTTCACGCATTATTATCAAATAAGCGAAATTTGAAGTATGATTAAGAGTTTTTTTTATATAAGATAGGATAAAATTAGAGAGGGAGATAATATGGGAGGAATAGATGGATAGTGATGTGGCTGAACATCAAGCAAATGAACATCAAGCAATTAGGGTTTACAAACTTTAAGAATGCATATGTGTATGTGCAGTAGTGTGGGTCGTGGATTCAATTAATATGGGCTTATGAATGGATATGTGTAGTTTGTTAACATACTCTACCCAATTTCTTATTTAAGACTCATGATTTATCCATCTTACGTTCAAAACGGGGTAAGTAATACTCCCTTTTAGTCACTCATTTCTTCCACTTTTCTTTTTCCACAAGAATTAAGGAAATGAATTTGGACCACACAAAATATGCTACCCCACATACAAATGAATTTAGACCATACAAAACACACAACCCCACATCCAAAAAGGGAAAGAGGGAAGAAAACCCAACTTACCCGATAAAGAAAGAGGGAAGAAATGAACGACTAGGAGGGAGTATAAAATAAATAAAAAAGACAAAAGAATAGTACCGTCAAATCAATACGATTACTTTTTAAGATAAACATAACTTTGACCAATTAATTTTAATGATATAACACCTGTTATTATGACCCGCGCATTTTTTTTCACGGGTTCAAAACTAGTATAATATATATTCGAAGGTAAAAAAGATAAGGTGGGTAGCAATTCTGTTACTCGTACATCATGTTCTCGTATGCTTTTTTTTGCGGTCTTTGAGGTGACACATTGATAATATTTTATGACATTTGTATATCATTATTTGTTGTTAAAAGTATAATTTTATGAACAATAAGTCTCTTTTAAGATGACACTATCCACCTTAACTCGTCAGCTTAAGACGGGCCACGTATCATCCTACTTGTGCATAAAAGACAAACTTCTTGTTTTTTTCCAATGGATTAGTCCGATTACTTAACCTGCCTTAAGCTTAAGACGGATATTGCTGTTATAAACAAAAACTTGTAATGTAATGTTTCATAAGTTTCTAAATATTTACAGTTAAAGTTTGCCAACTTTGATCTTAAAATGTTAAATGAAAATATCATGTAATTAATTAGTTTATTTTGTTCAACAAAAAGTGCACATGATGGTGAGGACTAAAACGGATCAAATAATATTTAACTCAGATAGATGTGGCATGTCTTACAATTTCGTAGATATTTTACTTTTGTCTCTTTAATCTTATTTGACCCACTAAAACTAAATAGATATGCTCGTTTTAACAGAAATCTGTAATATCAAATTATCTTCTCATTTTCCTTTATTGAAATTAATAGATACCTGTATTCGTGACGATCTTTGTATTTATGCCTCCGCCCAATACCCAGGGATAATAGGACATAAACATGTTAAATCGACACTAATCCAGAGTATGAGAAATAAACATATGCAAACACAAATTCAGTAATACTTGCTTTCGTGCCCGAAACTCATTGTTTTCCAGAGTATCATCTAAGGCAATGATACCATCATTACTGTTTCTACTGTTGCCACTCGAGTTATGAAAGAGTAAATAGTAAGATTCATATAATTACCTTATACTCCGTATTTAATTTACGTTAATAAAAACGGAAGTAACATTATCATTACCACATGCAATACACTCTCATTTTCCTCCCTTATTCACGATAAATCACGTCCCCTTCAAGAGTAACAGGTGTGTCTATCACCATTACTGCATAGTAGGCTAATAGATGGTACCATAAACCTGAAATTTGGCACAAAAAGCTATGACCTATGGTAGTACTGCAATGTGCTAGCTTTACGTGTACTTTCGTTTGTTTTGTGATCCAGATCGTGCACTTGCGTGGTTTCTACGGAGTACAAACTAGGTTTTAATTATAAAAAAAAGAAGTCAAATCAAATTAAATCAATAAGTTAAACTTGTACTCCCTCCGATTTTGAGTGTTCTTCCCCTTCATCTAATATATGTGAGGAGTATTATATTGAAAGGGGAAGAACACTCAAAATAGGAGGGAGTATTATATTATTTAGACTCATTGATTGAGGCTAGATCTGTGCAAATGTGGGTCATGCGTATCTAATCTGAACCTGTATGGGTATATGCCATAAAACATACTTTGGTAACTTGTATTCTATAATACTCGATTGAACAAGAATTGTGGTTTTGTCGAAAACTTTGGTAACTTACTTCCCCTAGCACTCGAAAGTCCTAACGGCTTAAATTTTCTACCAATCCATACAACGGGATAGAGATTATCCAATCCTATAGATAAAAGTTGCTAGATGATTCATGTCAGTTCCTGCACTGACCTCAGAATGCTCAAATAGGAATGACGGTCATACACTATATTGGATGACTGTTTAACATTGGAGAACAATGTCCAAGGTCTACGTTGCTACCTCTTTAGGCTCAGAAGTCGTCATACGGTCATACAGGATGACTGTTTAGTTGGAGAACAATGTCTCAGAAGTCAACAACATACAGTCATTCTCGCGAGGGAAACAAGTCCAATTTTGAAAGCAATAGCACAATGGGTTGAACTAAAATTGGGTACATGTTGAAGATCAGACCGATATTAGACTGTAATCAGACGATAAAACCCGCACTTGAATGCTAAACTATATAGCATTGAAAGACTGAACAATATAGTATGAACGGGTGAGCGACAGGTTAAAAGTAAAAGAGTGAACAAGTCGAATGGCTGTGTTTGAGGCCGAAAGAGACCAGAAACCGAAACCCCAAATAAACACAGAAATAGGTCTAAAAATCCAATACAAAACGAGAAACGGAAATAAGAAAAGGCATAAAATGAAATAAAGATCCATAACAATAACAAGAAGAAACAGAAGAAATAGTCGGAATTAAGAAAAGCAAAGCGAGTAGTAGTTGAAATCCTCAAGCAAGAGAACGGTAGTGATGATGATGATGATGTTCATCTCTGTACCAATTACGGTCAACGACAACAATAGCATAAATGGCGTAAATCATTCCAGGGATATACCCTAAGATGGTCAACACCAAGCATATCAAGAATTCACACTGCAATTATTATCATTCATTCATTGATTCATTAATGATTAATCGATTAATTAAAAATAAGAATAAAAAGAGAGGGGGAGAGAGCATACGTACACTACAGCAACCATGGCGGAAGAAGACGCCCAGAGGAGGTAGAATGATTGCGCACATTATCTCGCAGAACATCTCGCATCCGCTCACCATTTTTCTGTTTTGTTTTGGGCAAGTCAATAAGGAAAACTAATTCAACAGATTTTGATTCATAGTTTGATGCTCGTAGTTGATATAGTGAGGAGTGCTTCAAAGTCTCCTTGAGTTGGGACAATTCACCCAAAACTCCCACAGATAATCTTTTTCTTGGATCTACAATTTCACTTGACCAATCATATTCGCCGAAAAAACTTGTAACAAATCAAATAAAATTTATATGAGTAGAAAAAGGCAAGTTATTTGTGACTTCCTGAAAACTCTAATTTTTGTCTTATCTACTCAAATCTTAATTATATTAAAACAAAAACTATTTAGGTGATATCATTCTAATTTGTAAAATATCAACATTAATTACTCAATGCATGCATTAACAAACTATTTAACCGTTAATACATGAAGTACAATATAGATCTAGAATGTCCCATATCAAAATAAAATTTGAAAAAATAAATTTTAAATTGAAAAAATATTAAACCCCACAAAAATTACATTCTTTTGAACTTATCTTCTTTAATTTGGTTTTAGAAAAATACGAATTTATTAGATATGGATTCTTTTGAACTTATCTAATAAATTAGTCATATGGTGATACATAAAAATTACGAGCATAAAACCATTAAAAAATTGCATCTTCGATAAATTTATTAGAACTTATCTAATAAATTTATCGAAGATGCATAAAAAAATTCTTTTGAACTTATCTAATAAATTATTCATATGGTGCGTGGTACATATGGATTCTCAGCAAGTCCTGCTTAAGACAGTACTATTCGACTTAAGTTTAACACGGGTCAAACAAAACCATATAGTGGTAATAAAGACAAAACTTTTCGTATTTTTCAGGAAACACATGGGATGATTTGATATGTATATATTTGACCCGTGTTAAGTTTAAGACGGATGATGTCCGTCTTAAATAGAATTTGTGATGGATTATTTGAAGTGTTTGGGCTTTGTTTATTCCTCAGTTCGGCCTACTTAAAAAAAAAATAGATTGTACCTGTATAATTACAAACTCATCCAACTAACATGTAGACCTGGCAAACGGGTCAACCGGGTCGGGTTCGGGTCGGGCCACTTCGGGTCGGGTCAATTCGGGTCTCTCGTTGATTTCGGGTTAATTCGGGTCGGGTCGGGTCATTTCGGGTTTCGGGTTTGTTTCGGGTTTGTTGTCGGGTCCGTTTCGGGTCAATCGGGTCGGGTTATTTCGGGTCGGGTCATTTTCAGGTCAAAGAATAAGAGACAAAATGCCATTTTAAGCCTTTTCGGTTCAATTAAAGTTATGTTTTGTCGGGTCATTTTCGGGTTGAGTGGTTTTGGATCGGGTTATTTTCGGGTCGGGTCAGTTACGGGTCAAGAAAGATCGGGTCATGTTCGGGTCGGGTCGAATCCAATCGGGTTTCGGGTCACATTTGGGTGTTGTAGTTCGGGTCAATTTCGGGTCACGGGTCGGGTCATTCGGGTCGGGTCAATCGGGTCGGGTTGCTTTTGCCAGGTCTACTAACATGAGCCGAAATCATGTCGCTAAATTTTGCTAAGTTAAAATGTGTAAATGTGAATGAATAATCGTGTTACTTTCATTTCGTCGATGTTACATGTAACGATATTGCTTATTTTCTTCATTTTCCAGATTATTTTATAATACGAATATACATACATACCTTAAATTGAACTTAAAATTAAACTATGCACAAGTTGTCAAGTTATATTAATTTATTATTCATACTATGTTTTTTTATTTTATAGTTGATAAGAGTCTACAATCAATACGGTTGGTTTGTTAAATAAGTCAATAATTATTGTCTAATACTCAAGTTCTCTACTCTCGAATATTACAAACTTTTCTCTGGCGTATTTCATACCGTGTTTTGCAAAGTAACGATGTTTACACAAAATATACTATAATTTGTAAGTTTATTAGTTTTTTCTACTACTTCTAAATGATAGGAAGTATTGTTCGAACTTTAAATTTTAATTAACAGTTATTGAAATTTTATATGAATATTTATGCATTAAATCGAATATTTTCTATACAGGTTTAATACCAAACCCGTGCAATTTTGCACGAGGATAAAACTAGTTTTATTTATTAAAAGAACAATCAAAGTGCTTAGTTGACAAGCTCACCTTAAAAATAGACATTAAGTCTTGCTTGAGACGGGGGCGATCCGTCACAAGCTTGAGACGGGTCAAATCTGCCTCACAAAGAGCAAGTGACAAGGCAAGTGGGGGGCTCCATTTGCACCCCACTTGCCCCCCCCCCTCCCCCCCCCCCCCACTTGCTCTTTGTGAGGGGATTTGACTCGTCGCAAGCTTGCGACGGGTCGGTCCGTTATAAATGAGAATTTGTGAAAAATAGGATGTTTAAGGGACCACTATTGCTATGGGAATTAATTAATTGCTTTATAATTTATGAGAATTAACTGCTTTGTTATACCAGTATACCATACATATAATAACATCAATTATAGAGACTGGTTTACATTTTACAAAATAAAATTTACAACTATTTATAGTTATATTATTTACAATAATTTATTATCAATATCATAGATTTTATAATATTACTATAAGCTTAACTAGATAGAAAATTATTTACATTTTCCAACAATTTACATATCATCAATTCATCAACAATTTCATCTGGAAAAAAGATTGAATATGACTGATGATCATTATTTATACACATATTTTATGCTTTCCTTAGTTGCATTTAACTCGATTTACCGTCTTTCCTTGTTTGTTTCTATGCTATTTTAGCTAGAATATAGATTCTGCCGCTTCTGTTATGTTTTAATGCAGATTGGATGCATTTGGAGCTTTTTGAGTAGATATGAAGCATGGCGGAGTCGGATCGTAGAAGGTTAAGCACGGAAATCGAGAAAGAAAGAGAAGAAATGAAGAAAATCAAGAAACGAGCCATTTTAAAGGGCTGCTCGACCGAGCAGAAGGGCCTTGCTCGATCGAGTCCCACTGTGGTCATGCTCAATCGAGCAGAATCACGTTGCTCGATCGAGCAACCTAGTATTTCGGCGGCTTTTTATATTTTCCTAAACTTTAACCTAATTAATTAGATTTTTGTTATAAATAGAAAGCTCGTCTTTCATAATTAGGGATGCTTTTTCATGCTTTTTGTGCTTTTCTTATGCTTTAATATTAGAAAACCTAATTTAGTTTACTTTGCCTCTGGATTTTATTCATCAAAGACGATTGTCTTTAGTTTAAGTTGTAATCGGTATTTTTCAATCTTTCTTCGTTATTCAATTTAATTGTCTTCTTGTTCTTTAATTATTCTTTGTTCATCCTTTCATTTTTGTTAATCATGTTTACTTTAATTAATATCGTTGTTATTAATATCGTTATGAGTAGCTAAATTCTTTTCTAGGGTTGAAAAGGGATCTAGGATTGTTAGAAGGGGTAGATTAATTAATTGAATTGCAATTGTATGGTTATCGTTTGATTATCGTTTTAATTCTAGCTGTTTGATTACTGGCCATGATTAATTAACTAGTCTCGCGAATTAGGATTGACACCGACCGGGTTAAGACTAAGATAGGCTACGATAATTGAATAGAACTCGTTTAATGATAGCGATCGCATGTTAAATTGTAGATCTAAAGGGCATAATTGATTCGACCGATCTTGTGACCTTAGATAACTTTATTGCATGATAGTTGACTACATCCTTACCCCTGAACAATAATCCTAGTGAACCTGAGACCCTAGACTTTTAATCTCATTGTTTTCAACCTTATTAGTTTGTTATTGCTTATTATTAGTTGTTATTGTTTACTTTTAGTTATTGTTATTGTTTGCCATTAGTTTAGAACACAAATCTCAAACCTCAAATTGTTACTTTAGAGACAAACCTAGTTTAACAGATTAGATTACTACCGCCTCCCTACCTTGCTTACCACTGACTATTAGTTAGTAGTGACTTAGGTTTACTTTGATTAAGGAGACGCGACTTTACCCTTATCAATGACTACTATACTTTATAATATGAAAATGAAAGTAATACTTGATCGGGCCTGTCGCAAGCCCTGGTCAAAGATAATTACCCAGATTTGGCTAATAACAAATTAATGTAATTAGGGAAGTATGGGTCGATCCTCAGAGAGATGGTGTTTCCTATAGAATGTGAAATGTCTTGCAATTGGGTCTTATCTAACGAGTATCTGGGTTTTGGGGTTTTGATTTCTAAACTAAAAAGCATAAATGAAAACAAAATAAAAGCAAATCAAAACGAAAACAATAAAGCAGGTGATGAATAAAAAATGATAAAAAGAATCTACGGAAGTAAGTTCACACATGTAGATTAACATATTGATGAAATTGGATTTAGAACATGCAAATAATTCATTGTGAGTTCGTAAGAATGATGTGTTCATTACAATCATAGATCAGATGGTCTAGCAGGCTTTTAGGCAATTTACTAGGTCTAATCTACCATGTCATGCTTTGTCTATTCAATTCACGTATTTCTACTTTGGAAAAGAATTTCATTTTAGTCAATGATTTTGATCAGGAATCGTTAACTATAGTTATAGTCCAAACAAGCATAGACACAATGTTTTAAAAGCACAATTTATTTTATCCAATTATCATCTTTTAATCAACCTACATGGCTACCCTACACCCTAGAAAAACGACTACTCACTCATGGTGATGTTTAGATCTAAGATGATGTTAATAATAGAAACTAGGATAGACATGTTTATTTGGTTTTGATAATATTTTAAGACTCTTTAATTGGTGATAATAACGGCGCTAAACTGACGATCTAGGGAAATGAAATGATTACAACGATATTGAAATTGAATCTAAAATAACATGTAAAGAAAATAGCAATCAAATAAGAAACATAAAGACTCTAAACAAAAGATAAAATAGGAATACCTAGATGACGATCAACAACGACAATGATGAAATATAAACAACCATAATAGAAGTTCCTTGCATAGAATAGTCGATCCCCGAATTACAATACTTGAACCACATAAAGTAGATTACAAAGATGGAATTTTTATTGATCTAGGCTAAGGATTTGATGTAGAGAAATCAGAAATAAACTAAGAAACTAAGGACAAAAAGGACGAAGAAAATGATCTAGACAAGAGAAGAGAGGCTAGGTTTCTCTCCTCTTAATCTAGAAAAGTAGGGTTTCTAATTGTGTGTAGAGAAGTGTGTTGAGATGTGGTGGCTGAGGCACTCTTATATAGCAGTAGGTTTCGTGGGGAAGGGGTCATACATTAAACATATAGGACAAAATAAAGGAAGTCGAAGCAAAAGCTCGGAACAGCAAGGATACCCGATCGGGTACACTACTTACCCGATCGGGTATGTAGTGATCTTGGTCCCTTGACTTTCGTTTCATCTCCCCTTGCATATGACTTGACTTTCATTATCCCGCTTGACCTTTTGAGTCGGGTTTGTTGATAGGGTTTGTTGTAAATGATGATTTCTTCGCCTAACTGATCGATCTTCTGACAACTGCGAAATCGTCTTTGCTTCTTTTTTCTTTTGAATCAATGAACCTACTTGAAATGCCTTTGACTTGGTCAAACTTGCTTCTTCAAATCGTCGGGTTCTAGGCAAATGCTCGGGAATATAGAAAAAGGGCGTAGAAACGTCACTTTCCCTACAAAACAGGTTAGAACATATGAATTCGCCTAGAAGACGATATTAGCTCATAAAATGGCTTAACAAAGCACAAATGACATACAAAACCGAGCTAAATTGGGGATTAAAATCATACAAATATTCACTTATCAATACTCAAGAATATAAGTATATTTTATTAGAATTAATAAAAGGAGACCTTTCATTCAAAAGTAAAACGACCCAAAAAAAAACAAAAGTTCATCTATGTCGATTATAGGGAAAATGAGTGTTTTTTTATGTATTAAAAGAACAATTAATCACATGAAAACGACATCAAAAATTACAGATCTATACAATTTAACTCATAAAAAGGAAGGAAAAAAATGGCACAAAGCATAACATCAATCAAGTTATCAAACATAACTCTTTAAAAAAACGAGTACAGAAAAGCAAGTGATCAATAATAACATCAGTTATCCAAAGTAACTAGTTTTAAGCCTGTACCAAATTGCACGGGTATGTAGTATGTGATCAATAACATCCGTTATCCAAAGTAACTAGTTTTAGATCAAGCGACTTATTCATTATTATGTAGTATGTAAATTTTTTTCAAGGAAACACTTTTGTATCTATTGTTTTCGTTTTCTTAAATCAATTTTTGTTGTTTTGGTCATTTTTCTCTTTTAAATTTGGTTTTAAAAGGAGTTGAAACAAATATTATATTTTATTGACCGGTCTTAATTAAGCAACTTAATACGGAAATACCCGTCTTAAATGAGAATTTTCCTATTTCTAGCGATTCATTTCCTTTAGAAACCACCCATGTAACACACATAATTCTTTTCTTTTACTTTTAAAAAACTAAACCCCATACTATTAAACTAATTTAAAAAAACATTTAAGATATATACCCATATTAAACGTAAAATATTTAAACTGGTATCACCTACTATATTATGTCCGTTTTAGATGACTATACGTCTTTTTTAGATGTTAAAATATTATGTCCATTTTGTGATTGTATGTCTTGTTTTATCTACTATTTTTAGATCATAAATTCTCATTTAAGACGGGGCGATCCGTCTTAAGCTTAAGACGGGTCAAGCTGTCCTCAGAAATTAAAGAGCAAGTATGGGGAAAGTGGAGGACAAATGGAACCCCCCACTTACCCACCCACTTGCTCTTTGTGAGGGGGGGGCTTGATCTGTCTTAAGTTTAAGGCGGGTCGCCCCGTATTAAAGGAGAGTTGCTGATTTTAGATGACCCATATAAGATCACAAAATAGCCCACATAACTATATTATAGTCATCTAAAATGGACATATAAAATTATATATGTTGGTCTACTAATGTAGCCCATGTAACTACTGCCATTAACAACCATATTGTTACCCACTTTCACCATTCACCATTCACCATTCACCATTCACCATTCACCACTCATTCACCCTAAATCAACACCTTCCCGAATTTCACTCTCTCAGACCATTTTTATCAATAAGTTTGAGAATGGGTGAAAGAATGAGTGGGATATAAACAAATATTAAAAAAATAGAACTTAGTTGGACCATCTCAACACTTGGGTGTGCAGACAACTTAGGTGGAAAAACTCTTCACCTTGTAAAAAAAAAGACACTTGTCAACAATTTATTAGTAGTTGATTATTTTATTGTAGAAAAAAAAAACATGCGTGTTGCAGTGTACCAGACTTGATGGGTGCCTTCATTTCTCTCTTTCCTCACGCCACTTGGCACCCTCTTATTAGTTGTTATTTTTTTTTTACCGTTGCATTTTTGTAACATCTATAAAACAAAAATTACAATTTAAAAAAAAAAAAAAAAATTCCAACGGTCATATTATTTTGAGATCTATAAATAGAGACCAATTTTGGTATATTTTCACCAACTTTAAATTTCTCCATTTCTCTCTAATTAATCTCTTTATATAGCTAAAAAAAATATAAAAGTTCTAAGAAACAAAATTGCACATAAATATTCTTTAAATATCTTAATCTTTAAAAAAATATATGGATAAAAATTTCATAAATTTACTTAATTCTCAAGATAATCTTGATCCTTTATATAATTTAAACCCACAAAACTATCAAAATTCTTCTACATCCCAAAACCAACAAAATTTTTCAAATTATATAAGTTTTTCAAATCCTCAAAATTCCCGAAGTTATCCAAACACTCAATATACTTCAAATATTCCTAATATTCCAACTTCACAATATTATCAAAATTCACAAATATTGAATAATGTTGATAATAGTATAGACTTAAATACATGGTCTCCAAACCTAACTCAAATAAGTGTAGATCAAACTCAACCATCTCCTTCTCAAGCTCCAAAAAATCAAAAGACGGCAAAAAAGCGTGGTGAAAATAAAACTTGGTGTGAGAGAGAAGATGAAGCTTTAATGTCGGCTTGGTGTTTTAGTAGCAACAATGCAATTCTTGGAAAAAGCCAAAATACTATGACGAGATGGGCAAAGGTGGTAGATATTTATAATCAAGCTCGTTTAGAAAATCCCAATGAAATTGGTGATAGAACTGAAGAAGCTTTGAAGTGTCGTTTCAAAAAATTGAACGAAATGGCGAACAGGTGGATTTCTTGTTATAAGGCAGTGCTTAGTCGGCCAAGAAGAAGTGGAACAAACGACGAAGATATGGAGGCTGATGCTCAAAAGCTATTTGAAACCGACAATGGAGGTGCAAGGTACAATGACTTGAAGGTTTTTAAAAATGTTATGTGTAAACATCGAAAATGGAGTATCGAAAACATTAATGAGGAGCTAGTAAATATTGAATCTAATGAGGAATTAACAACTCCAGTTAGCGGCGGGAGTTCGAAAAGGTCTAGGATGAATGAATCAGAAACTCCTCCTAGTGTTAATAACAGTGAATCTGTCGAACGTCGTCCCGAGGGTAGGGATGCAGCAAAAAAGAAACGTAAAGGTAAAGCGGTTGCATCCAGTTCTTTGTTAAATGAAGATTTTAGCTCAAAACTTGATGAAATGCAAATTTCAAGGGACAAAGGTATAAATGTTTTGGAGAAGAAAATTGAGATAGAGCTGGAAATGGAGAAAGTTCGACATGAGATTGTGATGAAAAAAGAGGAAGGTCGGAACAAAAGGTCTGACAAGATGTTGTTGAATACGTTACTAGCAAGAAATGACTTGCGCCCGGACGAGGAAGAGTTGAAGCAAAATCTCATAAAAGCTTTATTTAAATTTTAAGTATTAGTTTTTAAGTCTCACAAAGTTGAAGCAAAATCTCACAAAGCTCTAATGTATTAGTTTTAAATCTTAATTAATGTATTAAGTATTAACTTCTCTCTCTATGGGACATCTTAATTTTTAAGTTTTAATGTATTTGTTTTTAACTAATATTTTAAATTTTAATGTGTTCGTTTGTATCAATAATGCACTGTATTGTCAATTCAACAACATTTCTTCACATCTATCTAACCATTCAATTGTCCATATCATTTTGCATTGTATTTTCACATCACCCTGCCAAACATTAATATTTTTATCAATAATGTCATGTATTTTCACATCACTCTGCACAACATTTAATTTTTGTATCAATAATGCATTGTATTGTCAATTCAATCTTTTCACATGAAAACATACATTGACTTGTCTATATCAAATATCTGATGCAATTGCATCCACATAACTACTCTATAAATAAGTATTCATAAATTCCTCAATAACTACACACTCACTTACTATTCTCTACATCATATCACCTTCAATTATGTCTTCAAACGAAAGTTCAAATGATTCAAATGATTCAAATGATTCAAATGACTCAAATTATTCAAATGATTCAAGCTCTAGCTCAGATAATTCAATTTTAATCCCTCTTAGCCAAAGCTTAAATGATTTTACTCAATGGCATGAACAAAATATGGAGCAAGATCACTTATTACAAAATGTTCTCATTTCTCAACTAATTCAATCCTCAACATCTTCAAATCCAACTCCTAGAGCTCCTAGGCGATATATTGAAAGAAACCGTGAAGAGGGTCATGCACGTCTATTCAATGACTATTTTGCTGATGAGCCTGTGTATCCTGCTCATATATTTCGCCGTAGGTTTCGCATGCGGAAAGAATTATTTCTTCGTCTGGTTGACTCTCTTACTGAGAGTGTCCCGTTCTTTCAAGAAGGCAATAATGGTAGTGGTAGAGGCAGTCATACCGCATTGCAAAGGTGCACTGCTGCAATGAGAGTTTTAGCTTACGGGTCATCGGCTGACTCAATTGACGAATACCTACGAATGAGTGGTGCCTCTATACGAGAATCTTTAGCAGAATTTGTTGATGGAGTGATAAATGTTTTTGGTAACGACTACCTGCGAAGACCCAATGAACACGACATGGCAAGATTACTTTACGTGGGGGAGCAACGTGGCTTTCCAGGCATGATGGGTAGCATTGATTGTATGCATTGGGAGTGGAAGAACTGTCCAACCGCTTGGGCGGGACAGTTTGCTGGAAGAAATAAGAAGACGACAATAATTTTGGAAGCTGTTGCGTCACATGATTTATGGATATGGCATGCGTTTTTTGGAACTCCAGGTTCGTCTAATGATATTAATGTGCTTCAACGGTCCCCAGTTTTTAATGATATTCTAGAAGGTCGAGCGCCGCAAGTTAATTTCACTGTGAAAGGTAATGAATATAATATGGGATACTACCTTACTGATGGTATATATCCTCAATGGGCTACATTTATTAAATCAATCAATGCTCCGCAACTTCAAAAACACAAGTTATTTGCTCAATGTCAAGAGGCCGTTAGAAAAGACGTAGAGCGGGCATTTGGGGTCTTACAAGCTCGATTTGCATATATAAAACAACCATGTCGTGTTTGGGATTCAAGTTTGATGGGAAGAATTTTGATGGCTTGTATCATCATGCATAATATGATAGTGGAGGATGAACGAGACACTTATCAAAATTATTATGATACCACCGAGTTTGAAGAAGATCATCCAACGCCATCAAATAGAACCACTAGAGCGACGGTCGCGCCTTCTCAGCCCTTTACCCGACCTTCAAGCTTAACTACCTATATGCAAAGACGAGCACAACTCCGTGATAGAGAGACTCACAATAGTCTAAAAAATGATCTAATTGAGCATATTTGGCATAAATTTGGTAACCGTAACTAGTTAATTATATATATTTGTATCGTTTTTTTAATATTTCTTTTAAATGTAATTTCGTGTTTTAAGTGTGTTTTATGTAATCAAATTAATTAAGTCCAGTTTTACTTTTTTCTGTCTTATACGTTATTTTTTAAATTACGATTTTTAAAAAGAGAAAAAAAAGAAAATTCAAAAATATTACAAAAGTTTATCGACGTAAATATATCCGAATAGGTAAAATATAAATTGATTGTTAAATATAATAGTTATTTAATTTGGGTGTGAAAACCAATAAAGTAGAAGAGAGATGTAGAGTTAAATTGGGTGAAAGATAGTTGTTGATAAAAGTAGAAAAGTTAGGGTTGAGTGAATAAGTAGGTCGAGAAAGATAAAAATTACTATATACTCCATCCAATTTTTATCTTCTTCCCTTTTCCATTTTGAGCTAAGTTGTTGTGTGTATAAATTAATTGAAGTGGGGGTGGTAGTGTGTTTTGTGTGGTTTCAAAATTGATTCCTTAATCCTTGTGTCCAAAAGAAAAGGGAAAAAGAAAGAACAAAGAAGAAAGAACATGTAAAATTGGAGGGAGTAGAAGCTAGGACCATGGTGAAATAGACTTTTGATAAACATGGTCTTAGTGTAGTCTAATTTGCGGTGTAGACCATTAAATGAACACCTCTAATTGTAATTTATCGATCTTGATCATAATCAAAGACAAGTTTATCTAAGTGACTAATTGAGTTTACGTCGTGTAGGCGCTTCATGGGAACTTCACCACTAGCCGGACAATTGTTGTCATTTATGCTTAAGACTCTGAATCCAAAGAAGACAATTGAAGTGGGGGTTTACACTGGATATTCCCTCTTGCTCACTGCACTTTCAATCCCAGATGATGGAAAGGTTTCGCCCGCATTAATTCTCAAACATAAAAACATTATATATTCAAGCTTAAGACATTCCGCTTGAGAACGTCTTAAGTAAGACTAGCTCATTTAACCAAGGTTTGTTGAGTAATGTAGATCACAGCAATTGATGTGGATAAGGAGCCATATGGCCTTGGCTTGCCATTTATCCGTAAAGCCGGTGTCGAACACAAAATCAATTACATTCAGTCTGATGCTATGCTAGCTCTTGACCAGCTTTTACAAGAGGTTAGCGTACAGTACAATCATACACACCATGGTTAAAAGTGTGATTTTAACACATCACTTTACGACAAGGCCTTATTAGACAAACTCGATAGTAGAGACCATTTTAGGAATATTACTCTATAAGATTCTCTAAGTTAAAACAAATACAAGTGTTTTTGTTTGATTCGTTCTCCTTTTCGGCATGTCTTACTAAAGGACTGTTTCTTAGAAGAATTGTATAACTTTCGGAGGAGATAGTTTAGTTTAAATCATGATTTACTGACAAGTTACTTGGTGGGTATTTGTAGGAAGGTAATGAGGGTAGTTTCGATTTTGCGTTTGTGGATGCGGACAAGCCAAACTACGTGAACTACCATGAGAAATTGATCAAGCTGATCAAGGTTGGTGGTATAATAGCTTATGACGACACGGCTTGGGGCGGAACTGTGGCCATGCCTGAATCTCAAGTGCCTGAGCCAAGAAAGAAGTATAGACCAGATATTATCAAAATCAACAACTTCCTTGCTTCTGATCCTCGCATTGATATTGCTCATCTTCCTTTGGGCGATGGTATCACTTTCTGTCGACGTTTATTTTGATCTAAGGTCTCGAGTTCAACTCCTTCGAATGCAACGGCGTTGTTATGCCCTTTGGGAATCTGCACGAAGTCGAATGGTGCAAACCAGTAATAAATGTTATGCCATTTGTTTTTTTAGCTTTCTTGAACAATTTTAATGAAATAATGTCGTTAGTTTTTTAACTTCCTTGAAGACTCTGAATGAAATAATGTCGTTTGTATTTCTTGTTTATTGCATCTTAGCTTTGTTGAACATCTTGCAAAACTAACTCCATCCCCATCTTCAAGTTTGGTGGGGTCATTTCAAATTTGTATCAATGTGTTCTTCGCAAATGTCCAATACAAGGGCTATAAATGATGTGAGTCGGCTCGTCAACCTGGAAAAACAGCTCAGTCATTACTTAGTCATTACTTAGCCCGTGCTCGAGCCGGGTGTCACGGTCCGATACTTTTGCCGGACTGTGGTGCGCACTACTCTTACACTACTCTAAGGCAAGAATGCAAGCAATAGAGGGACTCGACGACTCGTACTATGAGGGATGCCCACTAGCACGTAACTCGGGACTCGGGGTGTGTGTAGGGAATCCTTCTGACGATTAACAATGGCCGGCACACGAAAGTAATAAAAGTAATTAAGCAATATGATTATTGAAAGCAAGAAACAATCTATATCAAGCTTAAAGATGAGAAGCGATTTTCATTGACTAGAACTCCTCCAAGTCTAGCTCCAAGATTCGACACGTAGGAAGTAATCTTGGAGTACTACTTGAAAATAAAAACATAAACGAAAATACATGAAGGCATAAAAAAAATGTACTTTTTTACATACGGATTTTACTCTTTTACATACAACTTTTACAAATTTACCCTTGTCATTTTTATATATCTGATGTATATCTTGCATAAAATTAACATAGGGAGAAGTATATATATCTGATGTATATCTTTATTAAATATTAACATACCACACGATAACATTTGTAAAAAAAAATTAATAAATAAACTTTATTTTATTTCTAATAAATTAAAAGTATATCCTTTTACATTTCAAAAAATAGCAGATTGACTATCATTTTAAAAAAAATGATTAATTACAAAAAGTTCAGTATTCAGAAAATTTTAAAATCAACCTGCTATAAAAAAATTTATATTTCCATTATCGTAATTATTTTTACTTCATTTACATCTTAAATTCATGAAAGTTAAAAAAAAGTTAATAGGAAAACTTTTGGATAATTAAAACTAAAGCAATTTGACACAAAATTCGAAAACATAATCTTTAAAAAGCTAACAAATAATTTTTTTAAGAAATTAGTTAATTAAAAAATTAAGCGTGTAATAATAATAATAAAATAAATCAAAGAAAATCAGAAAAATGTAATCAAAATAATATAATGAGTCACACAAATACAAATATTTTAAAGATTTTTTTTTTGGTTCTTTATAATGGATATATTAGTTGAATAAACTAAAAATACGACAACCATTATTATCCGATCTAACGACAAATATTTGAAATATCAGTTTATTTTCATTTTCGTCTATGAAATATGTGACGATGTTGCTTTTTCTTTGATTGTATTTATAATACGGAAATATAGAATCGAAAACACTTTAAAGTGATGTTCAAAATATTGTAGATTTAATTTCATGTATAATTTATCGTTCATAATATGATTGGATGGTGAAACAAGTTAATAATAATTGTCTAACCGTCAATTGGCTTTCTAATGTAACAAAAGGTACTTTAGCATATTACATACTTTATTTTGCAATGACAAGAAAGTTTTAAAAAATCGGTAAATCGGTATATGTTTTAATTTTTTTGATGTTGTATTTCAATAATTTGTTTATAAAAATCGATAATTTCTAAATATTAAACAATTCAAATGTTTTTAATACTTTTAAGTAGCAATCCCGTGCAAAATCGGGTTTAAAACTAGTAACTAACGTAAACTAAGATGCTAAGACATAAAATATAATTTTGATTACTTGGTTATCCAGAAATGTGCATGCACAATCGCTAGAGTTTCACATTGCAACTGAAAATTTTGGATTAATGATGGTCGAAACTAAATGACTCCGTACATCGATGATGACTCTACCCCAATCCGATCCAAACCCGGCCCGATCTTATACATCAATAGACACTAAATGACTCCGTAACGACCCCCAAACCCGACTCGACCGACCTATTGCCACCACTCACGCACGAGACTTTAAATTCTATTTAGGAGAAAGGATGGAAAAGGCACTCAATTCAACATTTAAACATTCAATAGTTGTTGCAAAGTCAGTACACCATTATTAAGCTTATGCAAGCAATAATTGTTGCAAATCCTTGATAAAGCTACTAATATAGGATTCTTCAACTCCTTCCTTCAATATGAACTCCCTCCATCTTGTATGGTTAGCCCTCACCTCTCTCCCAACTTGATTCTCCTCGTCCATCACGGTTGTGACCGCTTTGCACACGGCCTCCCTCGATAAGAAACCGTCTTCTTCTCTTTTCTCTACCTCGACACCAGCTTTAAGCTCGCCACTCATCATCCTTGCATTGATGAACTGATCAACTGCATTTGGTATCATCACTAATTGGCATTTGTTCACCATTGCTTCCGACAATGACCCGACCCCACAATGGGTTATAAAGCATCCCACCGATGGATGCTGCAAGATTAGTTGTTGTTGCACCCAACCTCCGTACACTATTCCTCTTCCTGCAGTTCGTTCCGTAAACCCTTCTGGCAAGGCCGATTCTATTGTTTCATAGCCTGTAGGTGGTTTTAAGGCCGCTAAAAATGGTCTACCTACAAGGATGACATGCCAAGTTGAGTTATATTATTACTCCCCAAATTTCACTTTTATCGTTCTAGTTTGACTAAAAGTCATATTTAAGAAAAATTGGTAAAATATCATAAATGACCGTTAGCCAATAAACTTAAATGCAACTTATAAGCAAAATGGAAAAGGAGAAGTCACCGTCATCTTATTTATTTATTTATTTATTTATCAATAACTAATACTCGGCTTAAATTCTACCTATCTGCTTAATTGTTTGAATCAATAAAAACAACTATAACCAATTAACTGAAACGAATACAACATTTTTTTATGGTTCTTATTTTACAAAGGACATAGGTTTAATCAAATAACACGATAAATTGCCTAGCAAATGATAAAAGTTTTGTGTCTACTATCATTACCATGTGTTAGTATTTGGATATGTTTTATGGATAAAACTGATACTCCGTCTTAAGCAAGATCTATTGTAAGTACAGTTTGAACACATACCTATGAGCTCGAGCCCGAGAACGAGCTCGTGAAACTGAATCTTATCAAGGATGCATTCACTCCCAAATGCACAATACACCACTTCACCCGGCTTAAAACCCGCCAACCATTGAGAGAACCGCTCATCAAGCTCATCGGTGTGAGGGTCAGGACGGACCGGTCCCGCTGTAAGAACGCGCTTACCATAATTCTTCTCTATATATTCACAAAAAATGCCTTCCATCTCTTTACAAGTCTTGACTCCTATAGCATCACATTCTTGTAGTGACTTAAAGTACCTCTCAACAAAACTCATACCTCCACCAACGTTACCGGAACTGAGATTATCGTTATTCTGTTTCTCGTACGCGTGCATTTTAATAAACGGAGACGGAAATGGCGGTGATGGACTCGTAATATGGGCATTCGAATCCGATTGGCTCACAAAGAATTGCATGAACTGGAATGAGTGAGCCACCCCGACTATAAAGCCTGATAAGTAGATTACGGACTTAATCCCGTGTTTACGGGCTAATTCGGGTAACCAACACGTAAAATCATAGAAAACAATGTTAGGCTTTAGGTTTATTAAATGGGTCTCAATTGTGTCTTGGGTCAAGTCCATGGCCGTCATAAGGAGATTTCTTGATTCGGCCGGGATATCATTGGTCGTCTCCGCCCACGATGGAAATCCATCGACAGGCGGGAGAGCGACCGTAATGAATGTAATGAGCTCGGGATGATGGTTTTGAGGCGCGAACCTTAGTTGTGTTTTAGGTGGGAGAAATAACGTGATTTTGTGACCGCGTTCGGCTAATTTGTTGGCTATGCGAAGAAAAGAAGTAATATGACCCATGGCTAACCAAGGGTACATAGCTACGTGCAATTGTAAATCATTGTTTTGTGTCATTTTGATGCCAAAGAAGTCTAAAGTTGATGATCTTAGTTGTGAGTTTTATGGTGAATAAATGCAATGCAACCTTAAAGACTAAAGTTGGTGTTAGAAATATTGGGTTACAACAATGACGAATATACAAATTACAATTTGAGACGAAGTAAAACAAATTACAATGACTAAAAACAAGAACGGAAATAGAAAATATACACTTGGATATCTATGTAGAATCGTGACCGAGTCACTTTCCTCCAAGAATAATCGACCCAATATGTGTCCCGGGTTACACGATTTCCTTGTGGGATAAGACTACTAGTATACACCCTTGATTCCGACACAATAGAATTATAGAGCAAGACTAACGGAGTACGTATAATTTGTCTGATCAAAGGAGATCAACTTTCATTTGTTTTTCTGGAAAAAAACTCCACTACAAAGTGCACACATTCATTTTTATATATGTATGTGAAAGTGGCCTTACCCTTATCCACTTGCTTCTGATTTTAGACAAAAACCAACCGTTACTTAGTAACTGTCAAATGATTATCAAGCATGCTAAATTCCACGTACGTAAGAAATATATCTCGAACCCGGTGGACAAGCAAATATACACAATATAAATTTCCGTTAAGTATAGGACCACTTAACTTAATTTATCATGAGTAATCCTCGTCTTAAAATCATACCGTAAACTCGATATTTGTTTTTGTAGGCGTGTACTCCACACTCCCGGACCCACAATGTAACGTTCTCGAGTTTACCCTCCTTTGAGTCAAACCTCGACTACATTAAATGCCCGGCGATTCACTTAAATCACCAACATTCCTCCCCCATTTAAGTGTAATCATGGTTCAAAATAAACCGACAAAATAAACCAACTCATGCATCAATGACAATGTCACGAAGATTGAATTACCACCTAGTAATATTACACATTCCAAGTATTCGGTGTATCGGGGTGTGTCTAAGCATTTAACCCCTCTACCCTTTTTGAATACATGAAGATAATATACACATAAGTTGAAACAACTCCAAAAGTCAAATACGACACTAATTATCCGGCCTTGTGTCCATATCCATTCATGAAACATATAGAAAGTCAACCCTAAACTTCCTTGAAGCGGCCAAACTTCATGCTCCACATAGGTGAGTCTTTTATCGTGCACCTGCATAGGCACTTTGTCAAAGACTCATTAAGAAGTACACCCTTCATCCTAAACATGCAAGTCAAAGCACATACCTTGGGACAATATAATGTGCTCCAAATCTTTTATAGTAGGCCTTCCACATTGAATTCTACCTCTAACGTCATATTAGAGGGGAATTGGGTATCCTACCACCAAAGATTTATAAGGGTTTAAGACCCATCCCGATTACCGACTTGTGTATCAAGTCTCTAGCTAACCCTTTGGTCAAGTGATCGGCTAGATTATGTTGAGATCTCACAAACACAACCGAAATCACCCCATGAGTGATCAACTCACGTACAGCGCTATGTCTAACGCCCAGGTGTCGCGACTTACCATTATATACTTGGCTATATGCCTTAGCCAAAGTACACGCACTATCACAATGGATAGAAATGGGTGACATCGGTTTTGGCCATAAGGGAATTTCATATACTAAATTCCTAAGCCATTCCGCCTCTTTTCCGGCTGCTGCCAAGGCAATAAATTCCGACTCCATGGTCGAGCTAGAAATACATGTTTGCTTCTTGGAAGCCCATGAGATGGCACCTCCCCCCAGCAAGAACACCCAACCACTTGTAGAAGAATGATCTTCTATATTGGTTATCCAACTAGCATCCGAGTATCCCTCTAAAACCGAAGGATGTCCCACATAAGTCAATCCAAAGTCCTTGGTCAACTTAAGATACCTTAATACACGAGTTACCGCACGCCAATGATGACTACCCGGGTTACTCGTATACCGACTTAGTTTACCAACCGCAAAAGCAATATCCGGTCTAGTACTAGTCATAGCATACATCAAACATCCTATAACCCGAGAATACTCAAGTTGCTGAATCGGTTTACCCGAGTTAGGCATGAGCTTCTCACTAGGATCCATGGGAGAATTTGCGGGAGCGGAATTCTCACAATTGAATTTCTTTAACACTTTCTCAATGTAATGAGATTGTGTCAAGGAAATCCCATCATTACTCCTCTTTATCTTGATTCCAAGAATCACATCCGCCTCCCCCATGTCTTTCATATCAAAGCTTGATGATAAAAATCCTTTACAAAGGTCAACTTGATTTGGGTTAGTACCAAAGATCAACATATCATCTACATACAAGCAAATGATTACACCATTACCGGCTTCATCAAACTTGCTATAAACACACTTGTCACATTGGTTAAGCTTAAAACCATTAGACAAGACAATTTCATCAAATTTTTGATGCCATTGTTTAGGAGCTTGTTTAAGCCCATACAATGATTTAACAAGCTTACACACCTTATGCTCGTTACCCGGCATAATGAATCCTTCCGGTTGCTTCATGTATATTTCCTCATCCAAATCTCCATTCAAGAACGCGGTCTTGACATCCATTTGATGGATCACTAAATTGTTAATTGCAGCCAAAGCAATCAACAACCTAATGGTGGAGATTCTTGCAACCGGAGCATAAGTATCAAAATAATCGATACCTTCCTTTTGCCTAAACCCTTGGATGACCAACCGGGCTTTATACTTGTCGATTGTACCATCGACTCTCATCTTTCTTTTGAAGATCCATTTGCAGCCCAAAGGCTTGCAGCCACGTGGAAGATCCGTAAGGGCCCACGTGTTGTTCCCCATAATGGAATCCATCTCATCATTGATGGCTTCTTTCCAAAATGATACATCTTGAGACTCCATAGCCTCCTTGTAGGTCCTGGGATCCTCATCCACATTATAACAATAGGAATATTGGAATCCCACCTCATCTCTTGTCCCTTCTACCAAAAAGGTTTGGAAGTCGGGTCCAAAAGACTTCTCTTTCCTAGCCCTTGTACTCTTACGAAGCACAATAGGCTCATCTTGAGATGAAACATCTTTGTTCATCTCCACCCCAACATTAGTAGGAATCATATCCTTTGGCCTTTGCATGGATGTAAACCGAGATTCATCAAAGATTGCATCTCTTGATTCAATCACGGTATGAACTCCCACTGAATCATTAGGTTCAATTACATAGAATCTATAAGCCTTGGAATGCATAGCATATCCAATAAAGATACAGTCAATACCTTTCTCACCCAAGGTTTTAATCTTAGGTGCCGGTAGTCTCACTACCGCTCTACAACCCCAAACTCGTAAATAACTCAAGTTTGGTTTCTTTTTATGCCAAAGTTCATATGGAGTAATAGGATTCTTTTTGTTGGGAATCCTATTAAGCAAGTAACAAGCCGTTAACATTGCTTCCCCCCAAAAACCCTCACTCAATCCCGAGTAAGAAAGCATGGAATTCACCATTTCTTTAAGAGTACGGTTTTTCCTCTCCGCAATGCCATTTTGTTGTGGCGTATATGGAGCCGTGACCTCATGTATTATACCACATGACCCGAAAAAGGATGGATCATAATATTCACCACCCCTATCGGTACGCATCTTCTTAATCTTAGAAGACAATTGAAGTTCTACTTCATTTTTAAACAAGGTAAATTTATCCATTGCCTCATTTTTAAAATGAAGTAAATAAACATAACAAAATCGAGTGCAATCATCAATAAAAGTTACAACATACTTTTTATTGCCTAAAGATGGTGTAGAGTTAAAATCACAAAGATCACTATGAATAAGTTCTAAAATTGTAGAAGATCTTTCAATGCCATGAAATGGTTGTCTAACAACTTTAGTTAACAAACATGTATCACACTTATTCACATTCATATCAAAAGATGGAATCAAATCATTTTTAGACATTAACATCATTCTTTTATAATGAACATGGCCAAGTCTAGCATGCCACAAAAACGAAGTATTTAAATCCGAACAAGCCAAGACAATTCCAACAACATCATGTTTAATATTTAACATGAACATACCATTACAAAGATAACCAAAGCCAATAAATAAACCACGTTTACTTAATACATACTTGTCCGATTCATAAACTTGCTTATAACCATCCCTAGATAATAAACTACCAGATACTAAGTTCTTTCTAATACAAGGCACATGTAAGACATTGTTTAAACAAATACATTTTTCGGAACTAAAATACAACACCACTTTTCCTACACCAACTATGGCGGCCTTTGACTCGTTTCCCATATAAAGAATAGAACCATCATTCACCGGTTTGTAGTCTTCAAACCAACGACGATCTTTACACACATGCTTGGTAGCACCCGAGTCAATCCACCAACAAACATCATCATCCTGCACATAAAATGCCTCAGAAATTAATGGCACATAATTCACATCCGAATTAAAACCAAAAGTAAAATTCTGACCTTGATGTTTTGGCGGCCCTTGGTCCTTAGACCCTTGGCCTTGGTCCTTAGACCGTTGTCCGAAACGCTTTTTGGGTGTTGCTTTCTTGTTCCTTTTCACGGTACAATCCGCCTTGAAGTGACCATACTTACCACAAATCCAACATGCACCCTTGGGTGTCATATTTGCATCACTGCTAACATTAGAGAATGGTCTCTTTTTCCCTTTGTTCTTAGAAGAACCCTCACCACCCTCCACCATATTGATGGAAGGCGGATCCACAATTTCTTTACCCTTCAACTTGTTACCGCCCTCTTGCGCCCTTAGAGATTCCTCTATGCGCAAGTGACTACCAAGTTGAACAAGACTCAAGTCCTCCTTTTTATGTTTCAACATATGTTTACAATCTTTCCAAGAGGGAGGCAATTTATCAATAATACTAGACACCGAAATTGATTCATTCATTTCCATGTTATGTTGAGCAAATTGACCCAAAATGCGGAGTAACTCATTATATTGTTCCATTACCGGTCTAGAGTCTACCATTTTATAGTTCATAAAATTACCAACAAGGAATTTCTTACTAGAGGCATCTTCATCCATATACTTAGACTCTAGTTGGTTCCACAAATCCTTTGCCGACTCAACATTTTGGTAAATATCAAATAAGGAATCCGACATACCGTTCAAGATGTGTCCCCTACAAATGTAGTCATCGTTTTCCCACTTGTTCCTCCTACGAAGTTCTTCAATCGGGCTATCATCCAACACTTCGGGTATAGGAGTGCTCAACACATACACCACTTTCAAAGTAGTCAAGAGAAAATGCATCTTCTTTTGCCATCTACGGAAATCAACCCCTTCAAACTTTTCCAATTTACCGAACTTGGAAGTCAGCTCTTTCACATTCGACATTGTAAAGTACCGGAATTATTCTTGGAGATTGTTAGAAATATTGGGTTACAACAATGACGAATATACAAATTACAATTTGAGACGAAGTAAAACAAATTACAATGACTAAAAACAAGAACGGAAATAGAAAATATACACTTGGATATCTATGTAGAATCGTGACCGAGTCACTTTCCTCCAAGAATAATCGACCCAATATGTGTCCCGGGTTACACGATTTCCTTGTGGGATAAGACTACTAGTATACACCCTTGATTCCGACACAATAGAATTATAGAGCAAGACTAACGGAGTACGTATAATTTGTCTGATCAAAGGAGATCAACTTTCATTTGTTTTTCTGGAAAAAAACTCCACTACAAAGTGCACACATTCATTTTTATATATGTATGTGAAAGTGGCCTTACCCTTATCCACTTGCTTCTGATTTTAGACAAAAACCAACCGTTACTTAGTAACTGTCAAATGATTATCAAGCATGCTAAATTCCACGTACGTAAGAAATATATCTCGAACCCGGTGGACAAGCAAATATACACAATATAAATTTCCGTTAAGTATAGGACCACTTAACTTAATTTATCATGAGTAATCCTCGTCTTAAAATCATACCGTAAACTCGATATTTGTTTTTGTAGGCGTGTACTCCACACTCCCGGACCCACAATGTAACGTTCTCGAGTTTACCCTCCTTTGAGTCAAACCTCGACTACATTAAATGCCCGGCGATTCACTTAAATCACCAACAGTTGGTACCTTCTTCAGTCCTTAAATAATGTAATTACATTCGGCATTCATTTGCGCGCATGTCCCTCGTGGGGGAAGGAAGTCAGGTGAGGCAAGATATCATGAGTCATGACTAAAGCGACCATGTTACTACTAGTCTACTACTATAATACCGAATCTTTTTAAAATATTCCACCGGAAGATTTGGGATTCTAACCCAAGCTGTAAGAAATTCGATTTTATCGTCTGCTGGCACAAAGTTTGGAATCCACTGACGTAATGTTAAGTAATGGTCGTCTATCATCCATGGACCTTGCGAGATCACAAATTCATAATCTTGTAACGACGAAAATCGTGCTACATAATAAGAATGTCCTAGATCGGTAAGGGTTAGTTTGCCTTTAATCGACCACTTAACATTAAGTTTACGAATTAAAGCTAAGTAGCCAATGTTCTTATCAAACATCTTAATAATTATGGCATGCCTCCAGGGTTTACGCAGATTAATCTTCTCTTCCTTGGACAATCTAATCTTGGGGCAGAAAGGATCGTCATTTTCTGCATCTGTGAATGAATCGTCATCAGAGTCGATATCAAAAGGAGCGTCAGATAGTTCATTTCCATTTGAACTATTGAAACCTTGAAGCTTTTCCCGAAAGTTCATGGGAAAACTAGTCTCGCCACTCGTGTTTTTGCAGGTAATAGATTGAAGGGTGTTCTGATTCTGGTTGGTGTTTTCAATGGGACTCGGCTTACTCGACAGGAAATCGCTAATATGCATCGTCTTTCGCTTAGAGTTCTTTCCTAACGGAGGAAAGTTATTGTCGACAGCCTCAATGTTTGTCAAATCAGTGTGGTTTTGATCACTTATTCCCGGTGAAGAACCGGGAGAGAGGTTTTCCATGACGGAAATGTTATGGGAATTCGGAGGTTTTTAGAGATAAAGACCTTCAAGATTGGAATGAATCAGTTTTTGGGAATATTTTCCGCAAGAAAAAACAGTTACGTGCTAGGATCGAGGGTTGTCAGAAAAAATTGTCCATCTCTTATAACAGAGGCCTTATTAAATTAGAGGCTACACTCCGAAAAGAACTTGATGGCGTCCTCGAACAAGAAGAAATTTATTGGTATCAAAAATCCCGAGTAGATTATATTAAAGACGGGGATCGAAATACATCTTTTTTCCATGTTAATACACTTGTCAGACGCTGGAAAAATCGAATTACAGCCCTTAAGAATGAACATGGTGATTGGTGTTCTAATCCAGTGGATGTCAAGCATATTGTGGTTAAATACTTTAAGGAGCTATTTACAGACGACTCTTCGGAGAATTCAATTGACAATATGCCATATGATCTATTTCAAGAATTTACTAATAAAGATTGGGAGTGGCTATCTCAACCATACACGTACTCGGAAATTGAAAAAGCGATTTTCAATATGGGAGCTCTAAAAGCTCCAGGCCCGGATGGTTTCCAAGCTCTCTTCTATCAAAAAAACTGGAGTACGGTAAAAGATTCGGTATGTGAGACTGTTTTCAAAGCCTTAGAAAATAAGGGCTTTCCCCAAGGCTTTAATGATACACACATTGTTCTAATCCCTAAAGTGATCGGACCGGAGCTCATTTCTCAGTTTCGTCCCATCGGACTTTGTAATGTGGCGTATAAAATCGTCAGTAAAGTATTGGCCAATCGTGTAAAAAAAGTGCTCCCCCATCTCATCTCTGAAACCCAGAGTGGATTCGTTCCTGGTCGCCAGATTACGGATAATATAGTCGTCTTCCAAGAAGCTATACATACAATGCGAAGAAAGAAAGGAAATACGAGTTACATGGCAATAAAAATTGATCTTGAAAAAGCTTATGATCGTCTAAAATGGTCCTTTATCTATAGTACATTATCAGACATGGGATTTCCCAATCTTATCACCGATGTTATTATGGAATGTGTAACCACTGCGAGATTACAAATTCTTTGGAATGGCGAGCCCACCGAGCAATTTACTCCATCTCGAGGAGTACGACAAGGTGACCCATTATCCTCCTATCTATTTGTAATGTGTCTTGAAAAATTACAGCAGGCTATTGATTTAGAGGTGAGAAATAACTCGTGGAAAACATTAGCCGTGTGTAGAAATGGTCCAAAAATTTCGAACCTATTCTTCGCCGACGACATGGTATTATTTTCTCAAGCTACTGTGCAGCAAGCCATTATCATCAATGCTGTACTTTGCAATTTCTGTCAAGCTTCTGAAGAGAAGATTAGTAATATTAAATCCCGTGTTTTTTTCTCGTCTAATACACCTCAAAGAACTCGTGACGATGTGAGCAATATTCTTCAATTTGAACAAACCAACGACCTGGGTACTTATCTAGGACTCCCTACCATTAACGGTCGAGTGACTCGGAATACCTTTGCCCATCTTGAAGAAAAATTTAATAAGCGGCTGGCAGGATGGAGTTCGAAACATCTCTCAATGGCAGGACGAACTACTTTAATAAAATCCACCTTATCAACCATAGCCAACTATAGTATGCAATCGGCCAAAATCCCCCGGTCAGTATGTGACTCCCTTGATCGAAAAACCAGAAGATTTCTATGGGGTGGAGATGAAAATACTAAGAAGGTTCATCTTATAGCATGGGACACAATTCAAAAGCCCGAGGCTTTGGGTGGACTCGGTATTACGTCGGCCCGACAAGCTAATGCGGCTTTTCTAACTAAACTTGGCTGGAGAGTCCTAGCAGAACCTCGTAGTCTTTGGGCTCGTGTCCTACGCTCAAAATATTGTAATGGTCGATGCGATATTGATATGTTCGTCCCGAAGCCGAATATGTCTAATGTGTGGGCTGGAATTTCATCCCAAGCTAAGGTCATTAGAGAGGGAACATCGTCAGCTTTAGGGAATGGGCGTAGGACGCTTTTCTGGGATCATGCTTGGATTGAGGGCATTTGCCTATCAGATAGAGTAATTGCGGAAGTCCCTGCAGCCATAATTGGAGCTACTGTCGCGGAAATGTGGAACGAGGATCTCGGATGGAAGTGGGACATGTTTGCTAATTATCTATCCAACGGAGATTTATTAAAAATAGCTGCATATTCACTATATTCGGACCCGGAAAACGAAGATACTCTATTCTGGAACGGAACTTCAAACGGTAAATTTTCTATTAAATCAGCATTGGGGTTCATTAAAGGACCTGATATTGTTCCTTCAAACTCAGTCAAATGGCACGTAATATGGAAGATTCCAGTGCAACAAAAAATAAGAATGTTCATGTGGCTCGCCGCACACGGTAGACTTATGTGCAACGCGGTTCGTATGAGGCGGGGTCTTACTGATAATCCTTTTTGTCCAAGATGCCATGCTGATGAAGAAACTACAGAACACTTGCTTCGAAGCTGTCCGTTCTCGACCGCTATTTGGCAGCAACTTAATATGGTCAGGTTTGCAGATTTCTACTCTTCTAATTTCATGGATTGGTTAACAGATAATGCCAGCAATTCCCATCCGCACATGATAAATGATTGGTCTATGCGCTTTGCTATCGTAAGTTGGTGGATATAGAAGTGGAGAAATAATGTCGTGTATGGCCGAGATGACGAGAACCCAATAAATATTCTACCTTTTCTCTACAATCAGTTTGATTCTTCGAGACGAGCTTTCGACAGGTTTGATTTATTTAGCCCGTCCCCTGCATTTACTCGTCAAGAAATATCTATCCGGTGGAGTCCTCCACCCCATGGATGGATTTTATTGAATACAGATGGCGCCTCTAAGGGAAATCCGGGACCGGCAGGAGCAGGAGGAATATTTAGAAATAGTGCTGGGGATTTTATATCCGCTTACTTCTTCTCGTGCGGGTTATGCACATCAATGAGAGCCGAGCTACTAGCTCTTGAAAAAGGCCTGGAACAAGCTCGCATTCTTCGTATTAACAAGCTCCTCGTAAATATGGACAACGCGACTTGTGTTTCACTTATAAATGAAGAGCATTTGATCAGCAATAGCCTTCGATCTTTAATTCACCATTGCAAAGAATTAATCCGACGTGGTCAATGGGTAGTTAAAATTGAACATGCCTTTCGGGAAGCCAATAAAGCAAGTGACTGGTTAGCTAACACTGGAGTTACGGGTTCTCTCACCACTACTGTTCTCGAGGTCCCTCCGGATCCTCTCCGTCTCATTTTGCGCGATGACATTTTCGGAGTTACTACTCCCCGTTTAGTCGCTTCTCTGTAATTTAGTTCTGTTGGGGCCTAGCCCCTCTTTAGTACCAAAAAAAAATAAAATAATACCGAATCTTTTAATAAAATTTAATATTATCTTGTTAAATTAATTAATTAATTAATAGTATTAAGTTTCTAATTTAACCTTTAACACTAATTAGTTTGAAATTCGAATTTTGATGGAGGAATATCAAAATATCTAAGTAAATTACCATGATACCCCTGATGTCCCTTAACTTGTGAGTATCACGTGGTTCTTCCATCTATATTCCAATCTTAAAAACGGAATATAATATTACTCTTCCCGTCCCACTTATTAGTTATCAATTGAATTCGGCACAGGGAGTATTTAACTAAAAATTAAATGATTTTTTAAATGATAAAAATGTTTATAACAACATAGCCATGGTAGGGGTAAATGGATTGCACCATTAGTTAGAGGAAAATAATCTATCCACCTCTACCCACCTTAGTCTAAAGTGAGCAAGGTATGTTACTGTTCATTATGAACAATACAACTTTGCTTCACTCTGCTGGTTTATGTCGTGGGCTTTTCCTAGCATGGGTTTCTATAAACTATTTGGGCCGCTTTGGGATTTAAGGGGCTCGCCCGTTTCAGATTATCACATCACAACTCACCAGTTTGACACTCCTTAGTTCTTTTTGCTTCCCCATAGTATATGTTGGAAAAATTACTCAAAGAAAAATCAAAATAATATAGTAAAAATAAATTATAGGATCATACCTTTTTAACGACACCAAATTATTAAGAAAGAACGAGATCCCCTGGAATTTTGTTGGGTGAGTCGCGGAATCATTCAGCTCTACTCAAGACGATGCACGCCCTCCAAATAAATCGAAGGAAGTTCATGGCGCGTCATTCCCAGGATAAAACCCCAACTATATAATAATACTCTCTTATCTGCGTATAAGAGAGGTGAAGCTAACTCACACACGAAACATCTGACTATTTCTTTTTCAAACATAACTAGTATAATGATAAAATAAGCTCAATTCGAGCTGCACCCGAGCTCCCAAGCCCTTTCCATTCCAAGCTTCAATTTTTTAGGCTCAATAAAGCTACAGCCAAGCCCGAAGTCAAGTGCAGCATTCCAAGCCATCTTGAGCCTATCTAAGCTCGAACTTGAAGTTTAACCTTCCAAGCCGGCTTGAGCCTATCTAAGCTCGAACTCGGATGAGCTCGTTTACATCCCTAGGCCCCAAGCCAATACTACAAATCACAATGCAATGAACCTTCAATCGAGAGCTTGAGTGAGGTGGATTGTTGGTGGAATAACGAGTCAACAACACCTAAAACCCTAACGACCATAACCCTCTTCCCTTCTCTCTCATTGTCTCTCCAATCTCCAATTGCTCAGGAGTGAAGAAGAGCCGAATTAAACTACCAATATCAAAACCCTAATTAATTCCTTCAATTAACATGAATTCCAATAAAGATAAAGCTCCTAATTCACTTTCTTCCCAACAAAGGGTTCTTCTTTTTCAATCCATTTCTCAATTCTTTGAAATAAATGGCTTCTCTAAAACCCTTAAGAAGTTCCGCAAAGAAGCTAATATTCAGGTTTTATTTACTTCCTTTTCAACTTCTTAGTTCCTCTTTTGTGTTTATTTTTCCAAAGTTTTGATCTTTTTTGTTTGTATTTTGGTGGGTAATTGAGTATTAATGTTCATGAATTTGGTAATTAAGTAATTTGAAGCATACCCAAATATTTTTAATATGTAAATGATGTTGAACAATATAGTAGTAACTTATAGCTGAGAATGTGTTGTATGTTGTGCAGAAAGATGATGGTGAAAGTTGTACTCTCAACATTGAAGAAATGTGCTATGAGTATCTAAAATCGCGGTACGTTGGTGTTTGTGTATTCATATTTCCAGGGATTGCTTATTTGTATAGTTGTAGACTTGTAGTTGGAGGTATTTAGCTAGTGTTCAAAGTCGAGACGCTAGCAGAGTAGCAGGTTTGGCTAGCATAGGTTAGTTCAAAAGCAGTGATAATGAATGGCTTAGCTCATTATATGATCTGTGTTCCAAAATCATGAAAGGAAAAACATTACTGTTGTAGTTCAGTAGGAGCTAAATTTGCTGCTCGGGTTTTGACGATGATACTTGAGCTAATCAATTAAGGAGTGTTGGGTTCTTGTTTTTCGGTAGTACTTGTTGGGTATGTTGTTTTTCATATAGTTTTGAGGAGGCGGATTATTAGAGGTTGTTTGCTAAACGATTGGAAAGTCAGTTGACAAGCTTCTTTGTTGGTAATCTCATGTATTTCTTTTGTTGAAATATTTGCAAGAAAGTGATTTGATTGTTGTAGTCATAATTAGTCCCCTCCTCCCTCTTTTTTTATTTGCGCAAAAAATAAAGGTAAACGAGTTACGGAGATGGAAGAAGTTTATCTTCTGGTGCAAGTGATTTGCTTACTAGTGTCATTGGCATATTAAGGTTCTTTGGTGCAAAATGGAAAGCAATTTCTTTGTTATTAGGTGTTGTAGAGTATTATGATTAGATAGACATATTCAACTCTAACTATTCATGAGCGTTTGTTGTTTGCAGTAGTCAGCCCAAGGATGATGCTGTCCAAGAGCAAGGTATCAACCAAAAAAGTGGTGCAAAAACAAAGGAAAAAGGAGATAATGAAGGTAAAAAGTCTGAGCCAACAACGGAAAACGGGGTTGTTGATGGTGTGAATTTAAAATCAAAGAAGAGTAAGAAAAGCAAAAGTGCTAAAGATGCGTCTGATCAAATTATTGAAGAAGCACAACCAAAAATCACAGAGAATCCTGAAGAGACCCACTTGAGTTTGCCAAGTGAACCTAAAAAAAAATCCAAGGACAAGAAAAAGAAACGTATAGATGAATCGGAGCCTGTAATTGAGGATGTACCCAAAAAGCAGTCTGAAGTTGAAGCAACTGATGGAGAAAAGAAGGAGAAGAAAGAAAAGAAAGCGAAGAAAATAAAGAAAGAGAAGAATGAAAGCAACAGGGAAGAAAATGCTGTCGAGGCTGACGAAGAGACAAAAGAGACAAATAAACGTAAGAGGCCATCATGTAACGACAGTGCTGACCATGCTAAAGAAGCAACTGTGAATGGGTCCAAACTCAGGAAGATTGATGATTCAGATAAATCAAATGGATTAGTTCAAACACCTAATGGATTCACCAATGGTGTCGTAAAAAAGGAGGAGAAAGAAATGTCTCAGAAAACTAAAGAACTTGATGGCTCAGCAGAGGTATTCCACTCCATCTACCTGATTTTTCTTATTCTGCTTACGATTCAAATCCTTTTTCTATGTTATTTTCCAAATTTGAGCTGAGAGTTGTCAACTGTTGTCTAGTTTGTTTTTGTAGCCTGCCTCCATTCTGCTGTTCACCTTCAATTTATCTGATTTCACGGGTTCTGTTAAGTATGTTGTAGTTAATGATGGAGTATGTGGTACTAAATAAGAGCTTTAGCGGGCTGTAACGAAAATAGCCTAAATGTGGAATTCATACTTGTTCTTATAGAGAGAGCTCACCTTGTAAATTAAAGAAGCACAGGAGACTATAAGGTCAAGAAACATAAGAGCTTGGGTTTTTTTTCTCTTAGTAATGCTCTCACAAGCTAACAACCCTCTTTGCGTAACATTTAAGCTCGATCTAATGCTCCTTTTAGGCCATTAGAAAAGTCATTTTGGTCAATGTTTCAAAACACTGTTAACTTACTTTATCGATCTAGTTTCAAGCATAGCCTCCAATAGTCCAATTTCCAATTGAAAATTATTTGCTTTGTGATTACTTCTGGGTTGAAAGAAGTCCCTGTTTCAGTATTTAAAAAAGCACATCGTCCTCCTACTCTCTCCAGGTAGGGCAATTATTTTCTTGGTTGGAGACTCGGAGCAAAAAGATTCATTGTTATTTGGTTTTGGATCTGATTCAATAAAGTAGAATAGCTCACTAGATTTCGTGCTCTTGTGTATTGTGAACTTACAGTTGCACTATCCAGTTTAGGACGCCATTTTAAAAATGGATATCCGAACTTTGTTATTAATATATCCGGCCACTTCACCCTTAGGCATTAGAGCTATGCTGTTATCTAATCATTAAAACCCTCAGTAAAGGCAACAGACATATACCAGATTCTTGTTTTCGTGGCAAGTAACATGTGATGAGAAGTGGATGTTCTCATTAACTCTGATGTCTCGGTGGACAGTGGAGATATAGTTTTTGCTGATTACAGCTTGTTACCTATGGATATTTTTCATATTTATTTGTCTAAATGCCGTATGCGTCCCCATCTGGGCTTAGAAGCCTGAAGGTTCTTGTCTAATTAAATTAGCTGCATCAATAATTATAGGCACTGAACTGCCGTCCGTCGCAGTTGTCATATGCTTTTAAAATCTTAACCGAATTCTGTCATTGGTGGGTTTCTATAGGCTCTCCACTAACCACTTAACTTCAGGCTAGAGCCTGAAGGGACCATGGAGTAAGGAGCTGTACCAAAAAGAGTTTTTTCTCAATTGATTTCGGTCAGTTCCTGGTCCTTATATAACTTTGATAAAGTTGTGAACTAGACGTCAAAAGTGAGTCACCCAGGCGGATTTCGGATCATTTCAAGCACGTCACTATTGAGTCATTTCGGATGAGTTCAATTTCAGGTTTGTTTGATTTGATGGTTATGGGTATTGGGTAGGGCCGTAAGGAAATCCGGGTGATCTCATTAATGGGTAGGCACGTTTAAGACCTGCTTTATTCGTGTTTGGGTCAGGTTGGTTTGATTTTGACCGTCAAGCTCCTTTTTTCACAAGCCGCTACCTGTAGTGATGGTAGAAGCTCAGTGGATGTAATTATTATGTGAGCTAATCATTTTGATCTTCAAAAAACTAAAATGGATATTTAGGTCATAGTTGTCTACTGAAATTTCTCATGTTTCTGGTGTTGGCTATATCCTATGTGTAGTTGTGTACGACAACATTGCACACTGCTATTGCTAAAATTCTTTTTTCAGGATGGTAAACTTATAAGGGCTTCATTTTCTGTGCTGGGCCTCCAACTCTCCATAATAACTTTGACCTACAGTCTCGACATTTGAAGCTAGATTCAGGCTATAGGCATTGAATAAGCTCTGATATGTGATTCTCAGATTCTGAACTTACCTTAACAATATTTGCAGTGTCCTTGTATCTTTTTTCCTGATCTGTTCCGTTTTTGTGTGCCTGTAGAGTTGCTATTCAATTTACCTGTGGTGCCCTGTTTTCTTGATTCATGACATTTATTGGATGTTGCAAAACTAAAAATAACGTTAGTCCTTGGTTGCGCAGCCCAAAACTGCTGCGAAGGCCTTCCAAAGGGTGAAACCTGAAGACGTAGAATTTGCTGATGAAAGGCTTCAAGATAATTCCTACTGGGCTAAGGTTCGGTCATAATTTTTTTTGTGATCTTCTCTTGTCTGCTGCTGCTTTTTCCCTTGCAATACAAAGGGGAAGAAAGGCTATACTACAACACCAAATAATTGAGCATCTTCAATTTCGTTTACCTTTTATCAGGATGGTGCTGATTCGGGCTATGGTGCAAAGGCCCAAGAAGTTTTGGGGCAAGTTAGAGGAAGGTGGGTATTCTCACTCTTCTGAGCTATTGTTTTTCAGTTTACGGGTAACTGTTGTCCTCGGGTATTTTCAGTTTTGTTTGTATTTTAAGCTTTTTATAGGGAGTTCTGCTTAGACCCCACAAATTAATCCGACGCATTAACATGGACCCAAACCGGAATCCAAAATGTCAAAATTACACAATAACATGGCCCAAATTTTGATGGACTTGGTTTTGATCAATCTGAAATGACCTGACCCGAATCAGAACAGTATCTGCTCCCTAAACATACTTCCTGTATCATTGCATTGCAGAATGCAGACAAGTTCTCTTCACATTTGTGAAAACAATTATAAGCAACATGTGTACACTTTTTGCGGTCTGTTTTGCAGGAGCTGATATTTTTTATTGAGGCAGTGGGGTAATGTTGTTGTTGTTGTTTAATGACTTTAGACTTGAATGATGGTTCACCTCAGATCATTGATAGTTTTGACGATCCAAAAAATATCCCAAATCTATTTGATTGTTTTGTTTTCCCAGTTGAAACGGGAAGGGAATTTTTTATTACTGAGATAATATGTTCTTCGCTCATTATAGTTCCCTTTTGATTAATGAGGTTATATGTTCTTCTCTCATCACAGGGACTTCCGCCATGAGAAGACTAAGAAAAAACGTGGAAGTTACAGAGGTGGCCAAATTGATTTGCACACACATTCAGTGAAGTTCAATTACGGGGACGATGATGAATGATTTCACAGCTTAATGTATTCTGATTATAGATGCTCCTGAGCAAGAGTAAAGTTTTGGTAGAATTGTGCCTTAATTTATTCCTTTGAAAAACATGTATTTGTTGCTGAGTTTTGTTTTTTTTGTGTTATGTGTTTGGAATTTGGAATTTGGAATTTGGAATTTGATACTATTATTATGCTCTCCCAAGATCAAATCAATATGGGATGAGTAATTTGATAAACTCAAGTGGTCAACGCTCATATGTGACGCTACAAATCCTATCTGTCGCTCTTACTTGTGACGGACTCGTAAATATCTGTATTGTTTTTGTATTTTGGAGTTTTATTTTCGACTTGTGTTGATGATACATGGATTTTTGTTTTGGATGGATATGAGGCTGGGGTGTGGGTCGTGGTTTCCAGGTTGGTTTATGTGATTTAGGAAGCTGGTGAAATGGTAAATATACTTCACCGAATTCAAATGTTAGCCTTACACTTTCATTTGAATAGGGCTCGAATGTTAGCTTTGTACATTTTCGTACATGTAGACGTTGAAAGATGAGCCAAAGTTGTGACTTGTGAGCAAATTGGGATTGTGAGCGATTTCAAACTCGACTCTGAAGGAAAGAATTCACCATATTAGGAGGTGGGGAAATAAGGTGTAGTGATGCGCGATTGAGTTGGTTGCGATGTTTATATGTGATCAATGCACACCACGGGAGTTTGATTTTGACATTGAATTGCGTATCCGAAATGAGTTTAACAAAAGACGATAGTTATAGTTGGATACCTTTTCTGATTTGGATCATGAAAATTGTATCTAACACTCTAATAGTCACTAAGACAAACTGGTTTGTTTTTTATACTCTGTATTACCCAACAACTTATTTAAACAATTAATTTTAATCCGTTTAACCTGTATAACCCATTGAACTTAATAACTCAACAAAGTAAAATCGGTACATGTTCTTGTCAATCTAAGCAGCACGGACACGCCACTTTATCAGCGCTCATGTGTTGGATACGGTGAATATATTTGGTCACTGTTTCTGGACATGGTGAAAAAAGTGTCCGGCTTTTTAAATTTTACTAGACACAAATCACACGATCCGTAACATTTAAAAAAAATCAATTAACATTCTCCTCAGTCACTCACACCACACACCCAGACACAAGTTCGCGCCTCCTATCACCAGCCGACCACCGCCGCACCAGCCGACGGCCTCTCCACCGCCCACGTCGCCCAATTAATTATTGGTATAATTTCTAGGGTTTAATTTTTAATCATTAGGGTTTTGCTTCAATTAATTGTTAAAATTGTACTCCGTAATTTCTAAGGGGTCACTGAGTTCTAATAATCGATTAAAGTTAATCTTTTGCTATTTTTGCACCTCATTGCTGCCATCATATTACTTTACTAATTAATTTGAAGTTTGAAGTCTAATTTTGGGATTAAATTAAGGTTTGATCAATTGGTTTTGTTGATGAATTGGCTTTATTGATATGTTTGAGTATGTACTGTATGTTTGCTGAATTGTGTGGGAAAAAAAAATCACAGTAGGGTTTGTTTATTTTTCGAATTAATTTTCGAGACGTGAATTTAGATAATAATTTGAAAAAAGATCGTTAAGAATGAGTTTATTGAGGGAGTATGCTACTAATCTATACTTAACACAAATAACTGTTGAAAGAAATATGCTGAAATGCTCGCAAATTCGGACTCCCGCAATAGCTATTTGTGTAAGTATAGATTAGTAGCATTCCCAAATCAATACGGAGTACAATTAAAGGGGAATGCTACTAATCTATACTTACACAAATAACTGTTCAGTATCAGTTTATGAGGATCGGGATTGTCTCACAAAATTTCCGATTTAGCGATAACAAGTTGAGACTGGAATTTGTGGTAATGTTATGTGGTGTGTGTTTGTCACACGTGAATGCTAAATGTTAAATGTTTGGAATTACGTCTGTTCTTGCAAATTAGTTGCTTTCATATTCGAGTTTGGAGGCTAATCTGAAAAAGAGAGCATGAAATGGTTAGGTTAGGGCACTTTTATTCGGAAGGCCTACAAATGAATAAAGGAGGAGGAGGTGGTTCTGGGAGTGGACCTACGGCAGCTGCAGCAGCAGCTGCGTCTCAGAAACAGAAAGCGCTGTTGCAACGAGTTGATACTGATGTTTCCTCTCTGGTTGAAAATTTTATTCACCTTGTCAACGGTTCCCGGGTATGTCTGAACTTTCTGCTTTCCGATGTCTGAAGTTTTCTTATAGTGCAAAAATATATGTTAAGCAATGGCGAAAAGAAATATCGGAGCTACAAATTCTAGTGGATAGGGTATTGAAGAAGACCACTTTATTTTGAAATTAGAGCAGCTCCTTAGATATTTCCAGTAAACCTGTATATGCGGGCAGTGTTCCTTTTAACTATAGATCCATTTTCATACTTTTCGTGACCATTTTCTTGTTAGTAGTTGGTACTGATCCTTTCTATCAGGTGTATCATTTTACGTTTTTCACCGACCCTTGTACTTTCAGTTGTGAATATGATCTTATGGTGTTATCCTAGTATGTCATATGATCATCATATTGGAAACTACTAATCTTTTTAACTGCTCATAAGACAAGGGGAAAGGAAACACTGTGGGGGAGGGGGCGGGGAATAACAGAGACTTCTTTATATCACGGCCACGATATCCAGGGCTTATGAGGATGCTTTGATCTTGGAGTTGAGTAGTGTTACTTGTACTGGACGAACACGTTATATAGCAGTATATATGAATGGATGAATAATTGCATCAGCTAATTGGGGTATATATATACAAGGATAGAGCTGTACAAAGATTGTGTAACAGACTACAACCAACTCCAACAAACTAATAACAACCTATAACAAACTGCTCCAGGTTGTTACAAGCGGACATGGAGTCCTAAGTAAAGCTGAGTATGTTAACAGGAACACATATGCCGTTATGTATGAATTGCTTGATGAGCTTTTGGAGAATCATTTGCGGGGGTTCAACTGTTGAAGTTACCATGCTTTTCAAAGTCACTGTTATGCGTCATTGCGTCTATGGCTGGTTACTCTTGCATGATATTTTTTATATTGTTTGCTTAGGTGAATGATCCACCTGTCAAAAATGCACAAGAAGCTTCAATGATGGAGGTGCACGCAGCCAAGATGGTGAGGACCAGGATAATTACTTTCTTTGTTTTGATTTATACACATTACATGCTAACGGTATTTAATTTGCTACTGTTTGATCATCAACATGGTTAAATTCATGGATTTGTGTTAAATATAAGTTGCTAATTGTTTAATGGAATGTTAAGAGGGTTAACTTAATGAAATCGTGATAGATATAAGATACTAATCCTTTATTTCTGTTCTTTTTATCCATCTTATCATGTTTTTCTTCTATTGGTGGACTGTTTCGTGAAATTAAATTATCTGTCAAAGATATTTGTGTTCATTGCCGTGTCGCGTTGGCGCGTTGCTACTTTGAGCTTTGTTCAGATGGTGTCTATTTACCAATCTAAGTTGTGGTGGTTAAGTGGTGCTTTTCTTGCCTTTTCAAACGCGGATAGAACTAACACCTTCGTATTGAGTAACAGAAGCAAAGTATGGAGTAGTTCGATTTTGAATAATTGCTGTATGTTGCCAATCTTCTTGGCCAAGTGATACCTTATTTAAGGATATGAGCTTTTAAAAAGCAAACCTAGGAAAATGAGGGTTACTAATTTCTTTCTACCAAATCTGTCCAAATAGGTTCAGGCAGCCGAGTCATTGCTGAAGCTGGTTTCAGAATTGAAGCAAACTGCCATCTTTTCGGGAATTGCATCACTAAACAACCATGTCGAGGTCCGTAGAGCCGAGTTTAACAAGCTCTCAGAAGAGACGGATAATACATTGGGAAGTATTGGGGAAGAGGCAGCTGCTTGTCTCAAGGACCTGGAATCTCATTTTTACGTGTCTCCAGAAAAATCAATCTAACCTTCCTACATCTGACGTGAGGCTTGAATTATTTAGCAGGAAGATACGATTCAAGGCAAAACCGGTTATGAATGAAGGGTGTGTGTCTCTCCATTACTACTATGAAGTACTGTAACACCATCCATCATAATTGCGAAATAGGGGAACTCGAATGTACACGGCATTGTAGAGAGCGTGTTACATGATTATAACCGGACTTACTTAGGGAGGGTGGGTATATTGTCGGGTTTCTTCATGTAGTCATGTGGTTTATGCCCACTGCTTTGTTGATTTCATTTTACTGTGCGTCTGTATCGTCTCAAAGACATGATGCTCCTAGTACAACTTCTTCATTTTTATGTTACATCTGTAAGTGTTAAATTCGTTCATTGTAAGTTCAACACATGTGAACACTATTGCACTCAACAAAGTTTTTCATTTCTCCATCTTTACCTCAATGCGTACAGTTCTGAAGATCATTGTTTTTCTTTTTCTATCACCAACTAATACAGATTTTAATTTTTTGGGTAGCTATCACCAATATTGGTTTCTAACTGTGTTTGCTTGCAGGCAATCAGCCAATCATTCTGGATATCTAACGGTTTGAGTCACGTAATTCAAATACAAGTTGCATTTCGACATAAATTATACGAGTATGCCGGAACATACGGTAGTTGCAGTCGGTCACAAATTCAATTTTTGTCAGGTTCAACCTAAAATAAATTGAAGTCATAGATTGATACTAGATGTAAAGATTGTACAAGACTACAAGCATACAGAGAGAATTCATTCAATAATCAATACTAGCATATGAACTAACAAATTAACAAACACCCTAACTATTTAAGCACGTAGAAAGAATTAAATATTAATAAAACAAAGGAGTGGATATACAATATTTAGAAGTCAAAACATTGAATAAAGATCAACAATATTATGGGAAGCTGAAAACTTTCTTAACGAAGTGATCTTAGTTGTTTACGCCATGTAGTTTTCAGCTTCCCATAATAATTGTAATATAACTAGTTGTATGAAATCGTCTTACAATAATTATGACTTCGTATGAGAATACTTTGCTTCATGAAAAAAGATGCTCCATACCTTTTTATGTTTTCTTCACCTTCTTATGATATGATATTTACCTTCTTATGATATGATATTTGTGGAGTAACTTTTAAGTAGTACTGTAGTGGAGTACCATCTTTATAGCGTTTGTACATACTTTATCGTATCTCGTTGTCTTTTATACTGTATTTAGTACCTCATTTTGTATATTTTTGTACCTTAATAGTTAATACCCTTATTAGCTAGTCATAAGTAGCTAGTAAGGTTACTAGAATGAGGTCGTGGGGGTAATTAAGTAGTGTAACCGACGGTTTTACAATAACATTTGCACAGATAGGATTGTACCTTTAGTTATATAATAGCACTGTACAACCAATGTATATCTAATCGAGCTTATGTGTATTTTTTCCGAGTTTGCTTAAAGTTTAGTTTAATGTAATGCACTCATAAACTTTACAGTAAAATTTATAATTTTTACAACATAACTCGAAAACTTTATTATACAGGTCATAAACTACAACATCAATTGTATTACAACTGGTTATATAGTCTATGAATCATAACCTTTGTGTATTTCCACTATACTCCATAGTCCATACAGTTGTAATACAACATCAATTGTATTACAACCGGTTATATAGTCTATGAATCGTAACATTTGTATTTTCACTATACTCCATAGTCCATACAAATGTTATTACATACTCCCTCTTAGTCGGTCATTTCTTCCCTCTTTCCTTATTGGGTAAGTCAGGTTTTCTTCCCTCTTTCCCTTTTTGGATGTGGGATTGTGTATTTTGTGTGGTCTAAATTCAGTTGTATGTGTGGCGGTGTTGTGTGTAGTACAAATTCATTTTCTTAATTTTTGTGTAAAATGCAAAGGGTAAGAAATTAGTGACTAGGAGAGAGTATAAAATATAAAATGAAATATTAAACACGCCGCTAATAATCCCCACTACAAACTGTACGTGACAACTCACAAATTATAACTTTTAAGTTAACTTTAAACCTTCGAGTACTTTGACGACTATTTCCCCCAAATATCTCTCTCCCTCTTCATTCCTAGTCGAAATCGAAATCGAAATTAGGGTTTCCGCGTCACTAATTTTGAATCAGCTCACCAATCAATCAACCATGAATCAAGAATAGTAATCACTTCATCTTTCTCTCTCTCTCATTTCCGCTCTTCTTTTAATTAATTTTGTATAGTTTGTTTCTTATGAATCTATGTTTACTTCTAGCTCATTATTCTATATCTTCTAGATTTGGGGGTATTTTCTATAGCTCCCTTTTTACTCCATTTGCTTAATTAACTAATTTAGTTCGTAATATTTTTTGTATTTGTGAATTTGTTTGATCAATTGACTGGGTTAATTATTAATAGGGTTTATTTATTTATTTTTTTGAGGTTATTTGTTCGCTTTTATTGTATTTTTCTGGCGAAATTAACATGTACATCTATCAATTGAAATGGGTTAGTCTTAGTTTATTATATGAATGTTTGAGTTTGAGTGATTAATTGATGTGATGATGAAATTTGTACAGTGATTACCTATTTAAGCTTTTGCTCATCGGAGACTCGGGTGTTGGGAAATCGTGCCTTCTGCTAAGATTCGCGGTATTTAATTCATGTTTATTTGATTTTTTTCTGTGGAAGGAGTTCATTTTTTTTTTTGGAATCACGCATATATTTAAATGCTTAAATACTTGTCATATTCAGGATGATTCGTATGTTGAAAGCTACATTAGCACGATCGGTGTTGATTTTGTGAGTCTACTTTGTATTGATGTTATCCACTGTTCTTGTACTTAAGTTTAGGTAGAAAGTTTCGAGATAACTTGCTGAAATGATTCTCTTTTCTACAGAAAATTCGTACGGTTGAGCAGGATGGGAAAACCATTAAGCTTCAAATCGTAAGGAGTCGAGTACTGCTTAAGTTTTTGAATTTGTTTGCTGCTTAATGTGTTTTCTGATCAAGTTTCTCTTGCCAAATTGCAGTGGGATACCGCTGGACAAGAGCGTTTCCGGACTATTACTAGCAGCTACTACCGTGGTGCTCATGGAATTATAGTAAGTTAGAGTTCACCTCCTTTACTTCTCAGAAGGGTGATTTTATTCTGGTCATGTTTATGTTGAGTTAATAATTTTATATTCCAAAATTAATATCTTGTGTTAATTGTTTGTAATTTCTGAGAATCGGTGTTAAATTAGTTGATATTGCTTCTTTGTAGATTGTATATGATGTGACAGATCAACAGAGCTTCGACAATGTCAAGCAATGGCTGAATGAAATTGACCGTTACGCTAGTGACAATGTGGTCAAAATCTTGGTAGGAAACAAGTGTGATTTGACTGCCAACAAAGTTGTTTCATCTGAAACTGCAAAGGTACATAGCCTTGTCATTTTAGATTCTTAACATATGGCGGAGTATTATTTTAGATTGGATTGCATATGAGAATTTTAGTCTAGTATCGCCTGTTTTCTTTACCCACACCCTCTTTCTACAATTTTAGTCTAGGAAGGGCTATGTGCTTTAGTCTCATAGTATTTAACTGAAGTGAGTAGTGACACGTTTTTTATCTAACTTTTGGAGGTGAGGGTGCTGTAACAGATTTTCTATCAATGATCAATCTCTCAGCAATTTGAGGTGTGGAGGTGAGGGTCTTGATAGTGAGTGGTGTAACTCTGAGTTGTTAGTACTTCAATCCTGTGGCGTAGTTCAAGAATTTGAGGTGTGGGATATTAAATATATAAATCCAAGAACAATCAATAAAATCTACTGGGGGTCTTTTAGAGCAAAATTGGTGAAACATTTACTCAAACTCGCCTTTAATATTGTGAAATTCCAAACCTGTGGGGCCTTGAGACCTGGTTCCAACAATATTCCTCCGCAGCTGCTTTATCAGTGTTTGGGAGGGAAAGAATATTAATTTACCGCTAAGAGTTCTTTGTCCAAATTTTGGCTTAAAAATAATAGTAGGCATTTACCCGAGATAAGAAATTATTTACTGCCATCTTAAGTTTTTAAAGCTTGTTACATAGTTTGCATACAGTGGTTCTATTCACTCTAGTGTTTTTTACAGTATTTGTCATTGAGAGTTTTATGGGTTCGTTGTTTTAATTATTGCTACCAAACCTTAGGCCTTCGCTGATGAGATGGGGATCCCATTTTTGGAAACAAGTGCTAAAAATTCAACCAATGTAGAACAAGCATTCATGACAATGTCGGCTGAGATCAAGAAAAGGTCAGTTGCTTCTCTTTGATCTAAGGACACTTGAGCAATCATCATCACCCCTTTGTTTCGAGAAAATAGGAGGGAAAGAGAGGATTGAAACTGAGGGGAACATAACCCTTTGCTTGGATAACGAATTGGGTAGGAGGGAAACATAGGGATTCATTTTTCCTCTTACAAGACACATTGAAGTCCCTCCCAAGTTCCAACATAGAATATATTTGAGTGTAAATACCAAGCTTCATCCCCCATGCCTTCTCCTTCCTACTTTTGTATCCAAACAATGCATAAATGGAGAAAAGGATTAGTGATGGACTGATAGATCACCAGGCCACTGTTTCGTAATATGTGTTAGCTTATCTCTATCATTACACACACCTCATATTTCACTTATTAATTGTCGGAACATATCTGAACATTGTTGATCAAATACAGTGACATTTTAATATGATGTTGAGCTAACATGATAATAGTCCCTCCCAAGTTCCAACATAGAGTATGTTTGCTGAGCTGAAATCAATTAACTAGTTGAAGTCTATGTTACTCCGACACTTCACTTAGCTGCTGTGTCGCTTGTCCGACACCTACTTGTCGGACACCTAGACGACACTTCACTTCAGACCAAAAAAATGAAAAATTTGCACAAAATAGCCGTATCTGACACTCGACACATGTCATACATGACACCTGTGTCGGAGATTTGGGGTTAACACAGGTTGAAGTAAACAATCTTGTTGAACATGTTGCTGAACTGCATGTCTGCAACTCTGCATTATCTAGTTGAACCTAAATTTGTTATTAAACATCGGGCTGAACCACATTTACTAGTTAACCTAAATACTATGTTGAGCAGTCGGCAGTGAGTTCTAGTCACTTCTAAATCTATGACAATATCTCTATTTGTTAATGCAGAGTGGCAAGCCAACCTGCATCAAATGCTTCTAGACCTACAACTGTTCCACTCCGTGGGCAACCTGTAGGCCAGAAGTCCTCTTGTTGCTCTTGATCTGAGGATTGTTCTATTACGCACTTGATTGCTGGGATGTGAACCGATGAAATGTGGTCCTTGTGGAATGTTATATCGGTCAATGTTAACCAAGTTTCGTCTGTAAATTATCTGATACACTATCAAATTGAAAATGTGATCTTTTATGTATTGGATAGAAGCTAAAATTTGTTGCCATCGACAATATCTTGATTCTACGTAGTTTTCGCTCATTACTCAATGCAATTGCTTACTTTGTTCCTAGATCATCTCTTCGTATATAGATATCAAGTCCAGGTGTGCATTCTTAATCGGGGATCCATGCAGAACCACTTGACGTCATAATGCAGATCCCCAGGGCCGGAATAAGTTTCTACTCTCTTTGTCCCAATCATTTGTTTGCATTTTTTATTTATTGTGAGGGGTATTTTAATCAAAGATAAACAAATGATTGGGAAGGAGAGAGTATATGTCAACATGAAGTTCAATGCCTCTTTAAATGTACTTTCAACCAAATGACTGGTTTGTCTGTTTTAAAATTTTGATTTTCGCAACATACAATACTCATGCTTGTATGTCGTCAAGGAGCTGTGTGACAACTTCAGCAATTCGCAGAAGTGGAAAAATGATGCAATTAGAGGTCGTCGTCAAAATCCCCCCAAAACTAATTTAACGACATCCAATTTCTATGTTTAAACAGTGAAAACAAATGAGCAATTCACTTATGACAGTGTCTGACAAAAACACTGGAATTATAACAGATGAGATGATCATGTATTTTGTGTGGCAAATTGTATTTATAAATCTGCTCTTCCTGGAGTCCGAGGGTAAGGAATGACATCTCTGATGTTATCGATACCAGTGGCAAAGAGAAGCATCCTCTCGAATCCCAAGCCAAATCCACTGTGTTTCACCGTGCCAAACCGCCTGAGGTCAAGATATTCCTTGTATTGTTCCACAGGCAACCCCATTTCAGTCATCCTGCATTATTCAGGAAACATGTATTGCCATTTTATTATCGATCTTTCTCTAAGTAGCATATTAACATGTGGCCTTATAACACATGTTGGAAAAACTGTTTTATTATTATACGTGCTAGTTCTTGCCAACTTTGAGTTTTTAGTCGAAACATCTGATCTAGGCTAAAGTCTATTCATTTCTCTCTCTATTCAGCTATTTTCCTCTGTTCTTTTCTGGCTAAAAAAAACAGTCGAGTGTACTCCGCATATCATACATTGTCTTAATTACAGCATAGCGTTCTTCTCTCTGGCTTCCTCCCACCAATTCTCCAACCTGAAAGAACAAGCAGACATGTCAAACATATAAATCCCTCGTAGACGACTCTGCAAAAAATGGTACTCGGTGGTTAAAAAAGGGTACAAGCACAAAATCCGGAAAAGTGGTAAACTGATAATTGAGCCTCATGACATTATTCAATGATCAAGGTTTTTCATCGGATCTAGAACTTGCTATTGTGCAGCACTATGTCGCGGAGAAATAACATAAACGTAAGAGGAACAACAAAATGTTTTAAGGTCAATTGAGCAATAGCAAAACGAAACAAAACTAGCACCTTGGGAACAAGTACATCCATCGAAGCCACAGTTTTATCATCGTCGTTGAGCCTCATGTAAAATGCTTTGATTCCTTTCGGATAGTCATGTACTATCACAGGCTTCTTACATATTACCTCAGTCAAATACCTTTCATGCTCTGACGCTAAATCGATTCCCCATTCCACTTTGTTCTCAAATTTCTTGTTCGTAACTTGTTTCAATTTTTCCACTGCATCTGTGTAACTGATTCTCTCGAAGGTAGTTTCGGCCACCATTATCAAGCGGTCAATAGCAGTCTTGTCGACGTTTTTGACAATGAATTCCAGATCTTCGCGGCAATGGTCAAGTAACCATCGGCACATAAATTTCACATAGTCCTCGGCACAGTCCATAACGTCCTACGAAACAGGTGTTTTGTCAGCCGATAATAGAAAAAAAAACAGAGAAAAGAGGATGAGATTTAAGCAACCTTAAGCTCAGCAAACGCGATTTCTGGCTCCACCATCCAGAACTCAGCCAGATGCCTTGAAGTGTTAGAGTTCTCTGCACGAAACGTTGGCCCAAATGTGTAAACACGGCCAAGACCACACGCTAAAGTTTCAGCATGCAATTGTCCAGAGACAGTTAAGAATGCCTGACGAGCAAAGAAGTCTTTGGTGTAGTCAATTTTCCCAGCCTTCTTCGGAATGACAAGTCCGGGATGAAGCTTAGCCCTGTCTTCGAACTTGGCGAGATCCTCTTTCGCTTTTGTTAGTAAAGCGACAGCAGCAATTATATCCTCATTGCTTGCCGTATCTAACTTGAGCTTCTTGAAGTCCTCCACCTTCTCCTCAACAAGAAGCTGTGCAGCTTCAATGTCGGCTTCAGACGGAGGTAAACACTCCTTCGACTCTTTTTCTATCTTTTCTTTCTCGTTTATTAAAGTCGTGACTTGAAACATCTCTCCAGCTCCCTCGCAGTCACTCGTGGTGATAATTGGTGTGTGAACATGTCTAAATTTTTTCGCTTTGAAGAATGTATGAGTCGCGGAGGAAACTTCATCACTAATTCTTATAATTGCAGATATCTGTTACCAAATCAACAAACTTATCAATCAACATACAAGTGTTACTTAACAACAATTTTACGAAAAAGAGTAAATGATTTCGAGAATCAAATATTTGCATCATCTTTCAACTTTTTCTTTACGGAACATGACTCGGACACTATACATATAAGGGAATATCCAGCCGGATTATTAGTTAAATTTTTTCAAGTGTACCTTATGTCATTAGTTGTTTTCCCCACCTAAAATGTTCGCATCTCCTAAGTTCAAATCCTGGTTACGCCACTTCATAAAGTCTTTCTTAAACTGTTTTATACATTGGTGTTGTAGACTCCAATCCCACATAATGCTACAAAAGATAAATTTACTTTTGACACAAATTGGTTTTATGAGTTATTTATATTAGTTTGCTTGTCAAATAGGTATCTCATTCATTTGTTTACCATTTTATATTAGTTTGACTTTTTATGAGTAGTTTAATTTTACAATGAGATTATTGAGCATAACCACAAATGATCATCTACTATTTCTTTAATATTTATGTCAAAAGCAATTGTAAACAAATGACACAGAGGGATTACTACTTAAATGGAATGTTTGACGATAAATATGACATCCGGAATGAAAAAAGTGTTTTATTAGTTCAAATTTCCATGATTTTTATTACAAAACTTTCCACTAAGAAGTATTAACATATGCAGGTCACATTTTAGAAAAAACGATAATAATTTTGAATAGGTACTTGTAATTTAGACCTCGAGAAATAATCCCAATGTTCAGCAAGAATTGATCATAAACATATATAAGGATTAAAAGAAAAGAATACCAAGTTAGTTCGAACGCGAAGATGAAGATGATCTCTCAACAACTCAGGAGACAATTTCGTCTTAGGAAGTGGATACTCATCAGCAGGATCAACAAGTCCGACATCTTTAACTTCCTCAACACGCAACTCAATCTTCTGTTTACTACCCTCAGGAGGGGTAGTTAACGTGCCACACACGGTAATGCAGGTACCCGTATGGACAAGTTGAGCTAGGGAAGAGTTAGCTTGCTCGGCGACAGCAGAAGAGACGATTATTTGGAGGTTACCAGGGCATGAACCGTCATTGAGTTCAAGGAAAGCAAAAGTGCCTTTACCTTGTTGACGACCGGTTTTAACCCACCCGCCTACAGTGGCGCGCTTTCCAGATAGACTCGCGCCACCGTCTCGGGTGGAAAGAATGTGGCAAATGAGGGTGCATTGTGTGTAGAGCCGGTCCTCGGACATATTGGTAAACAAAAACTAAGACTGAAACTCTGAAAGTCGTAGAGAAGCAGAAGCTAAGGAAGTTGAATAGAGCAACTTGTCAACCAGGGTCATATACATATTAGAATTATCAGTAGTTGAATTTTCTTTAAATATGACAATTTTGACTGGGCTTCCTTGCTCACCACGGCTATTTATTCGCTCGGCTATATTTAACACAGTTCTATTATAAGTCTCAGTTAGTCGTATTACAGTATAATAGAGGGGAGGGGAATCGAACTTGGAACGTATTGTCCGCAATACCTCCGTCTTAACCACTAGACTAAGAAATCTTACGTAAATTACCACTAGTTTTAACAAATAAATTTAATAACTCCCTTCCATCATTATGCGAGAGGTCTCTCAATAACGCTTTTGAAAGACTGTCTCTTTAAAGTTTTTGCGAACATCAATTAATACTAGTTTTAAACTCTTGCAATATTACACGGCTCTACTTTTGAAAAAATTAGTCTAATAAAATATTGATGGAACATACATGAATATTACATATACAATATTTGTATTCGTTACCAACATGGTCTTTTGCTAGTGTTAAATATTTATCTTGTAGCGATGTTAAATTACGAGTGTATTAAAGGTATTGTAGACCTTTAACATTATGGAATTGCATCTTCGTTACAAAAAAATGCATTAATTTGTTCATTTTTTACATGGTCATTTTTTAAATCAACAAATACTTTAGGTCTTTTTTCTGATTTTTTTCGTTAATTTTTTGTATCAGTGTTGATAAAATTACTTGATGGGCACTAGATTAATAATCGACATTTTTTAATTTTTTTTTTTCATGTGTTTGATATTATTGTCGAAAGAAAGTGTTGAAGTTAATTTTTTTTTTTCTATTATTTGAAAAATATTACTCCCTCTAAACCAAACTAAAGGTAACATTGTCTTTTGGTGGTCTTCAGGGAGGTATTTTGACCGTATTTATTTCCATTTATATGAGACTTTTTCGTACAAAAAATTAAATTTTATGAATGACTTTTTCATAACAAATCTTTATATATAAGTTTCGTCTTTAATAGTTTATACTTTTAGCGATATTCTTGGTCAAAGTTTTTCAAAAGAATTCAATGTTACTTTTGGTTTGGATTGGAGTATTCCTGTGTGATAATTTCTAGTGTAAGTTGCAAAGACCGGATTGACCCATTTGGCAAATTTACCCATTTGTCACTTGAACTCCACCCGATTGACTCATTTGTCGGGTTTACCAAACATTAGGGTTTACCAGAAAAGCCTTGCCAAACAAAGCCTATAACTAGTAATTACCGGGATACTTGTAGACCTAGAAAATGGGAACACCGGGTCAACTTCGGGTTGGCAAGAGTTCAAATCGGGTCGGGTTAACTATTATTAAGCCATTTATGGATAATAATCAGTTTAACAGGCGCAGTAGGAAAGAATCTAAAATGTGTTTACTCCTAGACAATAGCTTGAATTGTAGTGGTTTTGTTTCTTTATCACAAGCAAGTGTTTGTTTTGTTCCTAGATCAACTCTGGGTGTCGGTAGACGGAGTAGAGGAGTATAGTCGACAACCTTCAGCATTAACAACTTAACATACCGCAGTCCGAGAACGGAGAGACTAAAGCAAAAGCTTTTCGACAATTCTCCAAGTAATGCCTACTGATAACTGAGAAGCAGCAGTAACAGCAGCGGTTGCTATTCGGGAACTGGGGGATATACCATGGAGTTGTTTAATCTGCCCCATGATGGCATGATAGATATGTCGTTAACTGACCAACATTTTAGCATAGATTCATAGGTCTATATATCACACACAAGAGACAGGCGCCAGTGACAAGCCGTTAAGGTGCAAATTGACGATGTGAAATCCTAATTAGAAACCTACGCAGGACCAATTGTAACACTGGTATGCATTTCCAACCGGGTGCCTACGCAGAGACCAGTTGTTTGTCACATAGTAGCGTCAGATACATAACCCAACTACTATGTGCAATATAAAATTTCACAAAAATCTTCAACCGAATACATGCTGATAGCTTCAGCAGCTCGGTTTGACGAGAAAACAGATACTACACTGGAAGAATGACTTGGTAGCAGTTGGTGAACAATGCAGAACATTTTAAAGAATGCCAATTGCTATTTTTACAAAGTAAATGTTAAAGAGTTATCACAATGTCTGACAAAATACTGGAGTATATCAAATCAAATAAAAGGTGAGATCACATGACAATGCAGTTTTCTTGGCAAAGTGAATCTATAAATCCGCTCTCCCTGGAAACCGAGGGAAAGGAATAACATCTCTGATGTTATCGATACCAGTGGCAAAGAGAAGCATCCTCTCGAATCCCAGACCAAATCCACTATGTTTCACAGTGCCAAACTGCCTGAGCTCAAGATACCACTTATATGGTTCCAAAGGCAATCCCATCTCAGTAATCCTGCATTATTAAGAATAATTTGTACTCTCAGCAGTCTATTGGTAGTTCTCATTAAGTTTGAATTTAAGATAGTCTGAGCATCTAGACTAAAGTCGGTTAGTTTCTTGTAACACTGGCTCACAAATAGAGATTGCGAGACACTTAGACATACAATCAAAATAATTCTTTGGATAATTCGAGTGGTCTCACCAAATATACCAAGTGAACAACCTATTTTGAGAATCTGTGGGCTGTATTAAACCAAGGCATGCAAAAAAGAAAAAACCGAGTGTAATCTGCAAATCATACCTTTTCTCAATTATATCACAACGCTCCTCTCTCTGGCTCCCACCTACCAACTCTCCAACCTGAAAGCACAAGCAGTAAAACTCATAAGCAAAATTGGCTTCCACCCTAGACTATCAAGAGGTAAAAAACATTGACTAAATTTTCAATATGTACGTTAGTCTATTTAAAAGAAACGTCAAATCATAAATCTCCTTGCAGAAGGCTTTTAATGTAGGAAGTCTGTGAAAGTGGTAGTTATCAGATGTGACTTTCAATTGTTCAATTGTTGAAATAAGCCGTCAAGTTTCAATTTTAATAATAGATCCCCCCTGAGCTTCAACCAGAGGTGATACTCAAACTCAATTTTTGTTTTCCAAATGAAATCTCCCTTAAAAAACATTTTATGTTATACATAAAAAATACATCAAAACATAATTACAAGGACATAGATTATATGAAAAATTGTAGTGTCGCATGATATACTCAGTGCTCACATGTATAGTAATCGTATTATAATTGAAATCAGATCAGACCTTTTATTGAAGAAATGCAATTGATCTTCCACTAATAGAGGCAGATCCATATTTTTCATTTAATGTAATTCCGAAAAATACCAATGTGAAACCGATTCAGATTCTTTGGATTACTCTATGTCGTGGAGAAATGATAGGTACAAGAAGTGGAACCACAAAATATTTCAGGTCCATCAAGCATTAGGAAATCGAAAAGGAAACCCTCACCTTGGGAACAAGTACATCCATTGCAGCCACAGTTTTATCATCGTCATTTAGCCTCATGTAAAATGCTTTGATTCCTTTGGGATAGTTGAATACTATCACTGGCTTCTTAAATACCACCTCAGTCAAATACCTGCAAAAGAGGTGACCTTTAGATTAATACTTCTACCATTAAGGAAAATTTTGACCAGAAGGAAAAAGAAAAGACTCACTAACCTTTCATGCTCTGACGCTAAATCAACTCCCCATTCCACTTTGTTCTCAAATTTCTTATCTGTGACTTGTTCCAACAATGTCACTGCTTCTGTATAAGTGATTCTCACAAAGGGTGTTGATGCCACCATTCTCAAGCGGTCAATAGCAGTCTTGTCAAAATTCTTGACCATGAATTCCATATCATCGAGGCAATGGTCGAGTAACCATTGACACATAAATTTCACATAAGCCTCAGCACAGTTCATATCATCCTATGAAAGAAGTGTTAACAATCAGTCAGTCATATAACAAGTATAATAGTCACAACACCATAATATGTAGGCTATTATGGTTCATTGTCACTAGTGCAATGATATTTCCGGACAGACTAAGTAAGAACCATTCGAACATCTCTAGCCAAAAGATGCCACTAGGGGAGATGGTGTTGGGAAGAAATGATACATCTAGATTGTAGAAAATACTGGTTAGTGTGTAAAAACATAAGGCTTAGAAATTTGCAGGGTTTATAACACTGCGACTCCATAGGTTATAAAAGCCTACAAAGATAAAGCCAAGATATACACATCCTTCCTGCAATCGCAAGAATAGTTTCCAAGCTAACAGCCGTGCTTGTGTGAAGAATGACAGAAGTAACAAAGCAGCTTTCAGTATACACTTGCATGGTTAGTAAATTAAAGTTTAAACAATGCACAACAACGAAAATGTCAATTCACTATCCTACGTATTCGACATGAACCTCGTGTATCAAATTTGCTTACATCAATCCGTACCAATACTAGCCTAGCTTTCAACTTTCAAGATTTAAAGTTTAACGGACCAACGGCGCGTGTCCAGCAAATAGTTTACGCAACAGCTACGACCAAACAAGCAGTTTATAAGTATGACAGCCTCGACAATAAACTGAACCAAACAAAGGGCATCTACAATCAAGTAGCTTATGTGAGTGTCCACACTCTTGTAAGATAGCTTCTTTGTGAAGGGTTCTTTCTTTCATTTTTTTTTTCACAGTAAAAAGTGAGAAGGGGGTCCATTTCGAAAAACTGGTTTCATAGATGAAAAATGGTTTTAGGAGGATTGGTTTTTGGATTGATGATTAGGCAACGGTTGGGGTTGGTTAAGCGTTTGCCATACAAGATTACAAGCTTTGAGATTTTGATCGCAAAACAACCCATGCCCTTCAGCTTATCAAAATTAAGTGTGTGTTTCTATAAGAAACTTAGCAAATTTAAAACAAAATAAAACAACAGAGAGAAGGGAGCCTGATTCAGCCAACCTCGAGATCAGCAAATGCAATTTCTGGCTCAACCATCCAAAATTCAGCTAAATGCCTTGAAGTGTGAGAGTTTTCAGCACGAAATGTTGGCCCAAATGTGTAAACACTGCTAAGAGCACATGCATAAGTTTCAGCTTGGAGTTGTCCAGAGACGGTTAAGAAAGCCTGACGACCAAAGAAATCTCTGGTGTAATCAATTTTCCCATCCTTCTTGGGAAGCCCAGGTTGAAGCTTAGCCCTCTCTTCCAACTTAGCAAAATCCTCTTTTGCTTTTGTTAGTACAGCAACAGCAGCAACAATTTCCTCTTTCTTTGCCTTGTCTGCCTTCAGTGTTTTGACAGCATCTCCTTTCTCCTGAACAAGAAGCTTTGCTGCTTCAATGTCGGCTTCTGATGGAGGTGAACTCTCCTTCAATTCTTTCTCTATCCTTTCTGACTCGTTTATCAAAGTAGTGACTTGAAACATCTCACCAGCCCCCTCACAATCACTCGTGGTGATTATTGGCGTGTGAATATACATAAATTCATGTTGTTGGAAAAATGTATGCGTCGCATACGAAAGTGCATTGCGAATTCTAGCAATCGCCGATATCTGTTAACATAACAGCAACCATGCCAATCATTCAACAGCTTTAAAAATAGAGTTAAAAAATTTTAGTATCAAATATTTATATCTCTTTCAGTTATCTTTTGCTTGGACATGACTCCAAAAACACAGCACATACAAGACAATGTCAAACCAGCAACCCAGTGCCTTAAAACGATCTAGTCATGGCGAAGTAAGGGGTCGTATAAACTTAAACCAAAGTGTTTACACGTGTGTCTTGGCGTGTGGAAATTTTCAAATGTGAGCAAAATCTACCTATCTAAGAAAAGCTGAAAAAGGCATAAATAATAATCTAACTAGTCGAACAATTGTATACAAGTATTCTCAGTCAACTTCAATAGTCACGTGTACTATTTCTTCACTAATTAGACGGGTAATAAAAAACCTACTTTGTGTATATGATGAATACCATGACAACATATCATAAAACCCAACTCATAGGTTAGGTATAAAGAGGTTAATGAGTAAATAAATTGAGTATTAAGAGTCCTTCGATGCAATATTCAAAGCAATTTTCATCTTGGGTCAAAGATTGAATGAGTCTTTGGTTTCTATTGTGAAGTACCACCAGTTTCGAAGCTACTATTCATCTTAGGTCATTCGGACACAAATCTCTTTGTGTCGCTAACACAAGGGTAAGACAGCATACATACGACCCACTTACCCACCAAATGTCATTGAGTCACTGGGGTAATGTTGTTGTTGTTGTTGCATATGAGAAAAACTTCCATTAAACACATCTGAGTAAACTTCCATTACCCATGTGAATCTAATTTAGGATGACGCAAATAATGTGAAATGAAATCATAATCATAATTTACAAGAAAATAAAAAATGTTGGATACAATTTGCTGCAACTAATTGCAAAAACAATCTCAACAACAAATAATCATAAACACAGCAAATAATACATAACAAAAATAATCAAAAAAAATAAAATCTTCAATATAAATTAAAATATAACGTTTATTTAATCAAACAATATAATTAAACAATTACAAGAATAAGTAATTGAATTAAAACAAAAGAAAAAGATACCGTGTTAGTACGAGGACGAAGATGAACATAATCTCTTAAAAACTCAAGAGTCAACTTAGTCTTAGGAAGAGGATAATCAGAAGGATTAACAATTCCGACATCCAAAACTTGATCAACACGCAATTCAATCTTCTGTTTAGTACCTTCAGGAGGAGTAGTTAACGTGCCAGACACGGTAACACAAGTACCAGTATGAACAAGTTCGGTTAAATCGGAGACGGTAGCAGAAACGATTACTTGTAAGTTCGCAGCACACGAACCGTCATTCAATTCAAGGAATGCGAATGTTCCTTTCCCTTGTTCTCGACCGGTTTTAACCCAACCGCCTACGGTGGCGCGTTGGCCGGCGAAGGACGCGCCTTTGTCGACTGTGTTGAGGATGTGGCGGATTGGGACGCGCTGTGAGAAGGCGGCGCGTGGGAGGGTTGGGGTTAGGGTTAGGTCGGAGATTTGAGGGGTTTGGTCTGACATTTTGGACGGCGGCTTGTGGGATTTGGGAAGGGAGTGGGAGTTTGGGAGAGATATAGGGGTGAGACTTGAGAGACTGAGAGTAACGTTATTATACTTTAAACCCTAGTGTATCTTTTCTAGAGTATAATGTTTTGGTTTTTGGAAAATATTGTTGTACCGATGTATTATTACCGTTTTTCTAACGTGTGGTCGAATATAGAAAGATTTCTAAGATATTCTGCTTAGAAATCTAAGTATAAACTCATTTTATCATAATTAATGAAAATATTTTTTGAATCTTTTCCTAATTAGCTTATTGTCTTTTTGTTAGAGTAAATGTGTAAAATCAGTCGGGAAATTTTGATATTTTGACTACTGTGTAAAATAATTAGTACTCTGTGTAAAACTGAAAATAATACTCTTTTTGTCTTATTTTTTAATCAAAGGTAAAAAAAAAATGTTGGTGATGAATACAGTAATGGAATTTACACTTAAAAGAGATGAAATAATAGTAATAATAATAATGGAATGAAATGGAAATCTCGTATTTTCACCAATTGGTTGATTGGTATAACGTATACTAGTAAGTGATTAAAATTCAAAACTTTGATTTGGTATGTCCTTTTGAAATTTCATTGTGTTTGAAAATAATATTGATATTAATTGATTGGCTTGAAATGTTACTAAGACAACTAGAAAGTACTTAATTGTGTCAAAAACGCCTAAAAATGTGTCACTTGATCCATAGTGCTTAATTAATGTATTAAAAATGACTAATTAAACTTGGATTAATCTCCTTAATAACACAAATTATCCTCGGAGTTTAGTGGTATAATAACATTGTACAACGAATATATATTTAATCGATCTAATGTGTATTTTCTCTGACCTTGTTAAAATTTAGTTTTTTTTAATGTTAAGTGGATGAGCTCGTAAACTATAGAGTAAATCTCATAATTTTTAGGAAAGTGATACGGTTACACTTAGTGTATAGTATCTTTTATACACTACCTATAATAATGTGACATGTGTTAGATATTTATTTTATTTTTGAGGTAAAATTGAGAGGGAGAATTTTAGTAGGTTGGTAGGAGAATCTCTATTAAGAAGGAAAGTCCAAAGTTAGACGGAAAAATTTTCAGTAAATATTTGAGTTTTTTTTTTTGATTTTTTTACTTCTTGTATTTAATATTATAATAAAGTAATTAATACTAATAAAAAAATACATGTACAGTTACTTTTAAGATACTTCACGTGCTTTCAATCTCTTCTAATTTCTTTTGTAGTTTCGCCCCGTTCTTAGACGTCGTTTATTTGTAGGGTTAAGCCGGGCTAGATCTTGAATAAGGACACAAAATAGATAAGAAAATAAAAGTGAAATATTGGGCTAAATATGATAAGGTAAAGCTTGATCAAACACCAAAAACAAATGAGTAGGGCTTAATAAACACCAATTCTCATTTAAGACGGGATTTATCTTTTTTAATCTTAAGATCAGTCTATCAAATACATGTCAAATCATCTCACATATGTTGCCTTGGAAATATCAAAAAAAAATTATTATCTTCATATGGTAGTATTTGACCCGTCTTAAACTTAAGACGTATAGTGTCTGTCTTAGACTTACTGTGTAACAAAAAGTGGGTTCTATACCACGAGTACAACATAAGGAGAGTTACTATTGGAATTTTTTGTGCTTTTGAAAAAAAAAATAGAATAAAAAAATTAAAGACTTACTACTTAATAAAAAGTACTATCCTAATGTTATTAACTTAATAAAAATGTTCGTTTTAAACAAGACTTACTGCTTAACAAAAAGTATACTAATGTGGCTAATTTTTGTTCTCTCTAATTAGAACATAAATTTGATATATATCTTACTTAATAAAATCGAGTTACTTTTGTGCATTTTTTTTTCATCTATAATACTTAAATTACGTTAATCGTAAATACATTTATAACTTTTATCAAAATAAAATTATGATGTAAGAATATAATAAAACACAAATTCTCATTGTAGACGGAGCATATCCGTCTACAATTACAGACGGGTCAGATCACTCTTACAAAAATGCAAATGGGAGGTCAAGTGAGCTTCCCACTAGTAATTTTGTGAGAGGGATCTGATCCGTCTACAATTGCAGACGGATATGTCCGTCTACACTCAGACTTACTGATAATAAAAATATATCATGTTAAAAAATTCAGGAACTTGGTCTATGTAAATCTTGATAAAATAACAAAATCTGAATTAAAATTAGGTTTTGTAAGTAGGTTCAGAAATATATATTAATAGTTTAATGCATGAATTATGTCTAAGTAGGATTGCAGCAACAACTGATAAACATGATCTTATTTATTATGCTACTAAACAGAACATGACGATGCTATCGACGCCACCATTTCAATACTACAACCACACTATGACGCCATAACCACCATCATCCAACTCTAGTCCAAACACCAATATTACCGGTCTCTACTTATGACACTCCACATCACCAAATCCACGACATCGGCTAACTTTTGGTAAACAAGGTTAGAGCAATTAGTGGCAATGCTCCATAAAAGTCACCAACAATGTTGGATGTTAATAAAGTGTTTGACCAAAAAAGTTATCAATTAATAAATAGAGTATTTTGTCAAACACTACCTACAATTAAGGTCACTTTGCGAGGAACTACCTTAAGTTTTATTTTTTGCAAAACACTACCTAAACTTTAGTTGTTTTTTGTCAAACACTACCAAAATTAGTTTTCACGCATAAAAAGATGAAAATTAACTATTTTAGCTTGCCGTTATCATAGCCTAGGAATTTATTTTGCTAAACTGTATTAATGTTTAACCTGTTCTCTAAAATAAAGACTTATATAACTAAGATGAAGATAATGATGGATCTGAAGGCCGACGATAATTAAATTAATTTCGCGAAAAATATAATGAAACTTACTAACGTAGGTTATGCATTATTATAGTTTAGCAAAAATAAACTCAAAGCTATGATATCGACAAGTTAAAATTAGGGGTGTTCAAAACCGGTTCGGTTAACCGAACCGGTTAAATTGACCGGTTAACCGGTCAACCGGTTCACCACAAAACCAAACCGTAACCGAACCGTTTTAAAGCGGTTTTTATCGGTTCGGTTAACCGGTTAACCGGTTCGGTTACCCCGGTTAACCGGAAACCGGTAAAACTCAAACAACAATAGAAAAATTTACAAACTTTTACGGTTTATTCTTTGAAGTATACTCCTTTATCAATCAACAAATCAACAAAATTGAAAAAAATAAATGTTGTACAGTGAAAAGGATGAAAGGCCATATCAAAATGGAAACAAACACATTGTGACTAAATATCACAAGAAACTAAAAGGCCCTTAATTTGAAAAAAAATAAAAAAGTAATAAATAAATGAAGAAATACTTAATTTGTTTGAACTAGGAAAACAACTAACGCCATAGAAAGGCTGGACCGCTGGAGAAACGCCAAAAAGAAAGGCAGAGAAAGCGATCCGAACGACGGCGGCGGGAGTGTGAACGACAACGATTTGGAGGACGAGCGACGACGACTAGGTTAGTTGGCATGTGGGTAAGAGAGAACGCGAGGAGAGACAAGCGGTGGTAGCAAGGACGAATAGCGACGACATGGTGGTTGTTGTTTAATGGAGGTATTAAAGTTTTGGTGAGGAGAGAGTAAGGAGGCAGGTGTTGGTAGGAGGGAATGAATGAGATTTTACTGAACAAATAGGGGTCATTGTTACTTTGGGCTGGCCCAACTCCAAATATCCAATGTGTTTTTTTATTTCGGTTCGGTTCGGTTAACCGAAAATCTGAAAAGGTGAACCGTAACCGAACCGGTTTTGGTTCAATTGAACCGGTTCGGTTAACCGAACCGTGGTAAGTTATTCGGTTCGGTTCATCGCACCAAAAAAATATGCGGTTATCGGTTCATTCGGTTTGGTTTTTACGGTTCGGTTAATTATGAACACCCCTAGTTAAAATCGCTTATTTTCTCATTTTCATGCTTGAATATTGACTTTGTTAGTGCTTAACAAAGAAAATCTAAACTTTAGGTAGTCTTTGACAAAAATAAAGCTTTAGATAGTTCATCACAAAGTGGCATAAATTGTAGGTAGTGTTTGATAAAATACTCAAAAAAATAAAATGAAATTGAGTTAGAAATCAATTCTAAACTGAATTGCAAAAAGAAATTACTAAATTAAATCTGGGAGCCACAAATGTGTTTGTTTGCAATTTTTAAATTAAAAATATTTGCAAATATTTGGCCAGATTCTCACAATGGAATTTGCCATATAAGAAAATTATTCCATTCTATTATTACTCTCACATTTGCCAAGTGTCAATATATTATTCGTGGTGTATAGATGATTCTACACACTGAGTGTAACCGTAGCCTTTTCGCACATTAATAAGCTAAATAGAGAAGGTTTTACAAGATAATCTCATCAAAAACGCAAGTATAAAGTTATTGTTACCATAATTAATGAGATTATCTTGTAAATCTTTCCTTATTTAGCTTATTAACGCGTGCCCTTTAAGGCACACGTTAGAAAAATCGTTACCGATAAACTAAAAACTAGTTTTACACCCGTGAAAAAAATGCACGGGTCGTAGGTCGTAATAACTTGCATATGATTGGATACATGAGAATATAAATGACCGTTGATATGTGCAATACCGTGACAATATAAATATGTCCATAACTAAGTACGTATAATTTAAGTAACGCCCATGCATGAAATCTAGTAAATATTAATGTACAAAAATAACGTACGAACAAAATGTACGATAAAATTATTAAATACGAAAATAATGTACGAAAAATTATTAAATATATAAGGGATACATGTAATTTACTGAGATAAAAATATAAAATACAAAAATAATGTAAACAAGAATATGAAAATAATGTTTGTGTAATGAATATCACTCAATTATCCAATATACATATATCCCAAAATTAGTCTACTAATCACCTTTTATTTTGCTTAAGGTGTCATCTGATTGTAGTAAATTTTTCTTTTCTACCTCTTACTAATCCCCCTACTATTAAAAGATTAAGTAAGGCTCTAATTTTCCCGCCTAAAATATAAAATTTATAGTTGGGTTGAGCTTTATACTTATAACTTATAATATGTTAGTTAGTAATTGGCCCAATCTTTAGATTGAAGTCCCACTTATGATGTAATTGAAATATTTTACTACTTTTATTTTAAAAATAAATGTGATGGTCACGAATACTTTTCTAGGAAACATTTTTAATTAATTCTAAAATTCTGTCTTATTATACAAAAAATACTACAAGTTGAGAGTATTCATAGATTATTTTTATATCTAAAACGAAAAATTTTACATATAATATATATTTTCTTGCACTTTAGCTACTTATCTGTCTCTTTTCCATGGTATATATACATTTAATTTTGGTTAATTTTTTAATTTAACATATACGTAAGTATATTTATTAGAACACATATCTTATATGGTTGTATTATTAAGGTCATTACTTAACGTTTATGTTACTTCTTTAGTTTATATAATGATTTAATAACATATTAAAAAAACATGTAACAAATAGTTTCAGTAAAAGCGGCAATCTTATATGACGAAGTAAAAGTGTTAAGCCTTCTCTTTTTTTATCTCTTAATGCAAGACATTGCTATTAATAAATTTTATAATTACATTTTAAAGGTAATTAAATACTACTATACCAGGTATATAATTATTAAATTCTTTAATATCATTATTTAAAAAACCGCGCATTAGCGCGGGTTCTATACTAGTATTACATTTAATAGATTATAACATCAAAATAGAAGTACAATTAGTTTATGCAAATAATTTAAACGATAAACTCTCTATATAAACGAAAAGTATTAAAAATACTGTGATTAAGCACGTGATCTACACTAGTTAGTGAACAATACAACTATACAAGTGAACTTGGCAGACAAGTTGTATTGTTTCGGGTTTGTGTTTGTGTCACTTATAATTGAATCATTTACCCCATGATCTTTAACTCAACCCAATTACTTAAACAAGCCATACACCTTAACCTTAACCCGACCCAATTAACTTTCTATTACCCAACTCGACATGTTTAACTCATTTATTTCTAAACATCTCAATATTATCTTACTCAACCCATCTAACACGTTTAATCCGAATAAAACTTGTTTAACCGAAAATGATCTGTTTAATCTGAATGACATGTTCACAGCTTCACATCCTTTTACGTCTAAGATAAAGTAATTGAAATGTAAAAAACAAAACTAATTTTTTTTTCTTTTTAAATGTTAGCGATACTCTAGTAAAAATGTAGAATTTCAACATCTCGTTTGAATTTTTAACTTGGTCTAGCTTTATACAGTATATGATAAAAGGTCATATGACCAGATTAGTTAAATAGGTTAGTGATGAGTCCATTTTATATATAGTTTAACTCCCTAGTTTAGCTCGGTTTATTTGATTATTATACTTTGTTTAGTATATTTGTGAGCTAATTACGTGTTCTAGGTGTATTGCTTGTGTTTGTTACATTTTGTATGAATCTAAGCATTTAGAGGCTTTTTCCTAGCACATTAGCAAACATCAAAGTTCACTAAGCTAATGGAAGCCATGGAAGGATAGTATGGAGAATGACAAGCCCAAGCATGAAGACTTGTAAAATGGATTGATGAACAAATGAGAAACCGACACTAGTACAAAAATGACATTAGGCGTATAGAAAAGGCTACGGTCATGAAAAATAGCCGTAGCCTATTAGATAAGACTACGGTCGTTAGAAACCAACCGTAGCAAAATTTATAGAAAACAACAAAAGGCTTCGGTTTACATCTAAGACCGTAGCCAAAAGCAATATGTAGGCACTTAAAAGGCAACGGGTTTTTTAACCGTAGCCATATCTATCTGAATTGTTGGCGCTGCTCTATCTTTTTTTTACCAACACTCTCACACAAAGTAAGACCACATACTGTACTCCACTCACTCACCCAACTCTTATCTATTTCCTAAAAAAAAATTACTCCATTGACGAACGCATCCTCATCCCATCACCACTGACGACGCCGCCCTATTCGCACCCTCATCCCAACACCAACGACGCCCTAGACGCTCGATCACTCAGCACCAACGACGCCCTAGACGCTCACGACGCCCACCTTGCCCCACGACGACGTCAAGTCGCCACCATCACCACCGCCATATTTACTCCAAATAAATTCTCGGCAATCAATATTTCCGGTATTTTTTCTTGTCAATCAGTTATTTCATTTATTATTTACTTAGTTTGGCTTAATTTGATTTTTACTTAGTTTAAATTTATACCAAATTTAGGGTTATTGGGTTTTGATGGCAAAACCCGCAACATTGCTCAATTGATATATCAATTGCTCAAATATTTATCAATTGTCTGTTTTTCTCAAATGAAATAGTGAAACATTAGGTTTTAGGCTTATAGCCTATGAACTACGAGAAACTTTACTTAATTGTACTTTTAGCCTTTTAGGTAGTACTCCGTAAACAAGGGTGATGTTCATTTCCAATTGTATAAGTTTCCTTGATTTATTTAGCTACGGAGTACTCTAGCACTATAGTGTTTTCAATGACTCGAAATAATGCAACCCGTTTGATTTGAAAACGACCCAATCATTCCGTATCAGACTAGAAACTTGAACTTACCTAAACCAATCCAAACTAAGCCGATAATTTGACACACCCGAACAAGCCTAACTCGGACTTGACCCAAATCTTGCCTATGGTGGTGGGAAAATAATTTGACTTGGAGGAGGGAAATGGATCCATTTCCCCTCTCCTCCAAATCCCCCCACCTTCATTTTCTTAACCAAACAAACGATTTATTATCCCTCCCTTTCCCTCCAAATACTCGCTCCTATCCAAACATACTCTAAGGGTGTATTTGGATAGGGGGATTTTGAGGGAAAGGAGGGGGGGAGAGAGGGATGAGAAATTCCTTATTTGGTTAGCAAAATGGTGGTGGAGGGATTTGGAGGGGAGGGAAAATGAATCCCTCCATTTCCCTCCTCTAAGTCAAATTATTTCCCTACCAATATTGGCAAGATTTGGAGGGAAAATCACCTCCTCCATTTTCCCTCCCCTCCCTTTCCCTCCATTTTTCCTATCCAAACAAAGCCTAAGAGTTTGCTTGAACCTATGTGCACCCTTTTAGCATAATTGCTACTTTGGAAGTGTCTTGATTGTTTTCTCTTTTCGGAAAGTATGGCATCAGATTGTAATGGATGGGATTGTACTCTATGAAACTAAGCTTGAGTTTAATTGAAGACGGAAGTTCGTTTTTAAGTCATGCTTAAAGAAAAATCTGACTAGTGACTCTAGAGAAGATTAACAAAGTTTAGTTGTACTAGAAATAAACGAGACAATGGCTGGAGATGAAACATTCCCTGACAATATACTAATCTACTAAAATCTTTCCTTATCATCTTTTACCCTCTTCATCCAACACAAACTATACTAATAGTTCCACTTACTTTTCAATGTTTTCTAAATCTTCTGTTATCACAAATAGTTTGCTCGCTGATAGAGTATATTTTCATGTACCTCATGTTGGAGGTTTACCTTATTCTGCTCTCTCTTTATGTTTGGCCATTTTGGCATTAAACTTAAATTCATGCAGGTTGCTCAATTATGATAGGTTGATTAGAAATTTTGAGTAAAAAAATATATGCTGAAGTGGGTTGATTTTACTTATTGTTGTTTTATGAGAATTAGATTAAATACTCCCTCCCTCCAGCCTAATATTTTGTTTATTTTTTTTTTTATCAAAATACACTACACAAAAAATAAAATAATATTTAACCAATGATGAGGGAAGAACTGAGATTGGTTGATATAAGTTGTTAGAATAAAATTATATGCTGAAATTTATTTGGGTTTCCTTGTCCTGTGTTCTTTACTTAAATATTGTGTGTGCTTTGTTCCGTTAATATGCTGATAATGTGTGGGTTTTATAGAATGTAATGGATTTTTTGGTGCCAAGTTGAGTTCTTTTTGGTGGATTATTCTTGTAATCTATATGATGGTTGGTAGTTTTTATGCGAGCATGATGTTGGGCAGTTTAAATGTTGTAGAAATAAAGAGACTGTGATATGCTAGTATTTAGTGTAAAATCAATGCATCCTTGAGATGTAAAATAGAAACAATGGAAAAGAAGTTTCTAGTTGGGCTATCTTTTCCCTCTAGATAGCAAATATGCCATGGCATCTGTTTAAATAGAAGCATTACGAAAGTCCGGTTTAGAGTTGTATTTTTTTTCCGGCTTGAGTTTAAAAAAATACAAATTTAGTACAAATGTTCCCCCTTGATTATCCACCACTGGGCTTTAATTTTAACAGCAATGGCCTTTTTAAATGTGTTGTGTATTCATGTGTAGAGGTAGGTTATGAATGAAATTCTTTTTCATATAATGGATATTTTGTTGAACCTGAGATCTAAGGGATTGTTTTCATGTGTACAAGGTGTTTACAAAAGCTTTGTAAGAAGCAGAATGATGAAGGGCTATCAGATGTTGGATTTTTGTGTCCAATAATCATGTCTCAAATGGGAACCGAGAAAAAAGTCAACGATGAAGTCATAAATTATGTGGAATGCAGCTTGCTTAAGATGGGAGGTGTTCGTATCATACTTACCCCATCTTGTCAAGAGTAAGTCTTATCTTTTTTGTTAGCATTTTTCTTTTGCGGCGGTGAGAATAATGACCAATGCTGAGAATAACACCTCTCTGATAATACGACACCACTAATGATCATTTCGTATACGTCCAATTATTTGTTCTTTGGTGGTGATTTTGGTTTTGTTTTAATTTTTTAAATGTTTTCGGTACAGAACTGGAAACACAGGGTCTGCCTACAACGTAACGTCGTAACGTGATACATGTTGGATATAATGGGACGCTACAAGAACATCAAAGATCACAAGAAGGTATTTACTATTTAAAATATGAGTTTTGATTCTACTAGTAAAAAAGTAGAACTACGTCAATTAACAATTATTTTTTTTATAATTTGGGTTCTAACAATAAGTACTTCAATTTATTCGTATGTAGTGGTTTGGATCGAAAGTTGCATATACGACTGAAGAGATCAATGAGTTCGAGACTTATGGGCTACTTATTTTATTGACTATTTTCTTTATTTATTTGTATTGGTACGAAAATCGTTTTTGTATTAGCTAGTATTGAAATTGTAGCGAATAATGGCACAAGAATTACTATTGCATGGTTTTGAAATTGTAGCGAACAATGATGTATGAACATTGTCCAGGGTTAGTTTATTAATTGATATGGAGGCTTTAATAACAGGGCAACTAGCTGGTAGCAACTTTATTTTATTTTTAAAAAATTAACACTTAAGGCTACGGTTAATTAATAGAACCGAAGCCTTATATAAACATATGGCTATGGCTTTTTATAGTGACCGTAGCCTTAAATCAACAAAAGGCTATGGCTTTTTATATTGACCGTAGCCAAAAGTAACTTTAGGCTACGGTTCTTAACCGTAGCTGTAAGTACTTGATTTAAGGCAACGCCTGGATTTACTACGGTTGAAGAACCGTAGCCAAATGTCTCTTTTAACCGTAGCCAAAGCCCCTTTTTGTACTAGTGCGAAAATAAAGCCCAATGCAAGGAGTCCATAACTCAACATAGGGATGCTCCTTTGGATGCTCATGGGATGCCAAGACTATGCAATTAACCGGAGAATAAGGAGCTTAAAGGCATAGCATATGATTCCTTAAGCATTAAATTGAGCAATTAAGCAATTGTAGCCGGGTTAGTGAAACCCTGATCGGGGTTTGGCCTCTGTGAATGCATACGTTTCAAGTCCCTCTCCCTATATAAAGGAGATGGACCTCGACACTTAGAGGCATCTTTTTTATCATCTTGTACATAATTCTACACTCTAAAAAACACTCTTTTACACAATATTATTAGTCATTAGATTAGGTTTAGAATAAATTAGTTTCCATTAGTTGTTACAAATAATTCCTTTAAGTATTTCAATTTATATTACAAATTCATTTGCAAGTTATTTGGTTCCACTGTGTTCTTCAATTCCAAGTTTTATTTCATTTGTTGAGGTAATTCTATTTCTTGTATTATTTTGTTATTTCCTTTGTCATTTTCATTATTAGTTAGTTATCATGTTTACTTTATCATTTGTTATTAGATTAGTTACCATTATGCAAGATTAGTTACTTTGTCTAGGGAATCAGGGAAGCCATGCATAAATAATATTTGCAATTGTTGAAATGAGATGTTATGATATCAAATAACTGTTTCTATCACATGCTTGCATTGTATTGTTAGTCTTTGATTATTGATCACAATCCTTGATTAAATTCGTTAATTCTTTCTATAAGTCGAGAGGCACGAAATTGAATTAGGCTAAGGCTCTGTTCTTTTGAACTGAATTTGTCTGAACTGAACTGAACTGAACTTAATGGAGCTGAACTGAACTGAACTTAATGGAGCTGAACTGAGCTTAACTTAATGGAGCTGAACTGAACTGAACTGAAATAATAAAAAGATAACAATATTATTATTATTATTATTATTATTACTATTAATCATTAGTAATAATAATATTATATTAATATAATCTAATAATAATAATCAAATAAGATATAAAAAAATACTATAGTAATATAATAAAAAAATATAATATTAATATGAATGATAACATTATTAATTATAGTAATAAATATATAAAATTAAGTAACTAAAAAATAAATATGATAAGTATAATATAATAATATAATAATATAAACAATAATATAAAATATAAAATATAACTAGTATCATAATAATAATTAATATCATAATATTAAAGTTCATTATTATTAATAATATTATATTAATATTATTTAATAATAATCTAATCAGATGTATAAAAAAAATAAAACAATATTATAAGAATACTAATATAAATGATAACATTATTAACAACAATATAATATAGTAATAAATATATTAACAATAGTAACTAAAAAAAATATAAATAATATAAATAGTAATAAATTAAATATAATTAATAATAATATTAGGCCTAATAATAATATATTAATACATTATAATAATAATAATAATTATTATTATTATTATTATTATTATTATTATTACTATTATTAATATTAATATTAATATTAATAATAATAATAATAATAAATATTTTTCTAATAATATTCATAATAATGAATATATCAATAAAATATAAAATATAATATTAATAAATATTAATAATACTAATATTTCCATTAATCGTAATAATATAATTAAATAAATTAACTTAATAATAACAATGATAAGAATAATAATCATAATAATGTTGAAATAAAAGTAATCTTAACTGAACTGAACTGAACTTAATAGAGCTGAACTGAACTGAACTAAACTTAATAGAGTTGAACTGAACTTAATGAAGTTGAACTGAACTTAAATTATAGGAACTGAAATTAAGTCCAAAAGAACAGGCCTGTTCTTTCCAGCTTAATTTTAGCTCTATTCAGTTCAGTTCAGTTCAGCTCTGTTCAGTTCAGTTCAGCTCCATTCAGTTCAGTTCAGTTCAGCTCTATTCAGTTCAGTTCGGCTTTATTCAGTTCAGTTGAGCTCCACTAAAAATCAGCTCATTTCAGTTCTACTCAACTGAATTGAACTGAATGGAGCTGAGCTGAACTGAACAGAGCTGAACTGAATTGAATAGAGCTGAACTGAACTGAAATGAGCTGAAAATAAGCTGGAAAGAACAGGGCCTAAGACGTTATAACAAAAAAACATTTACATTCATCATCAAAAAAATATTTTAGAAACATATTTTTAAATGAAATAAAATGAATATAAATGAAGAAAAATTGAGTCGAAGTGTTGTCTTGAAAACTATACAATTCGAATTACGAAAATTATTATGAAATGGAGCAAATATTCTATTAATAACAACTATTATCAATATTATTAATATTATTATTTATTATTATTATTATTATTATATTATAATAGTAGTAATAAGAATAATATAATAGTATTAACAATAATAATATAATAAGTATTATTATTATTATTATTATTATTTTAATTCATAAAAAACACAAATTTTATTAAGCTCAAAACACAATTTACAAGAAATTAATGGTCAACCAAGAAACTATCTAGACCCCTACTCCTACTACTAGTGCTATTACTATTATTATTATTATTATTATTATCAATAATTATTATTGTTATTATAATGAATGTTGTGACTATCAAAATCAATCATATTAATATTAATACTACTATTACTATTTACTAATATTATTATTAAGACTAATGATAAAAGCTAATAATATTAATCTTTATCATTATCATTATCATTATCATTATCATTATCATTTACAATTATGATTATGATTATTATAACTATAATAATAATTATTATTATTATTATTATTATTTTTTTTTTTTTTTTGCGCGCAACTTTCATTAAAATAAAATGTAAAGTTTACAAGAAGTTGGTGGGGAGCCGAGAGAGAATCTGGGCCCCCACCCCCTTAGCTATAGAAAAACTAAGCCTAGTAAAGATATAAGCGGCCATTCGAGCCCCAGCATCCTGTGATACCGAGAATTTCTGGATCCGCGTAAGCAAGTCAACAGCATCCGAGCCTAGCTCTCCAAGCGAAGAGAAAGAGAAGGGTAGAAAACCATAATCAGCAGCCGCGCATAAGTCTCCATACTTAGCACATTTGCGCTGAGCAACATCAGCGACAACTCATCCCGGCACAAAATCGGACATCCCAGTCTGAGTCAAGGGGGAAGACCCTGTCAAATCAACACACACATCACGCTCTCTGTCCCAGGAATAAAGTAGCAAATCCGCAGGACGAAGAGAGCCACCATGCCCGTCAACCAAACCGATATCAACCTCCTTGCCCGTAGAAATACCAGACCTATAGCATATGTTGTTGTTGTTGTTGTTGTTGTTGAAGTTATTATTATTATTATTATCATAATTATTAATATTGTTGTTGTTGTTGAAGTTATTATTATATTTTTTATTATTATTATTATTATTATTATTATTTTTTTTTTTTTTTTTTTTTTTTTTTTTTTTTTTTTTTCTTATTATAAATGCCGCAGCTTTCATTAATATAAAATGAAAAGTTTACAAGAAATTCGTGGGGAGCCGAGAGACAATCTGGGCCCCCACCCCCTTAGCTATAGAAAAACTAAGTCTAGTAAAGAATATAAACGGCCACCCGAGCCCCAGCATCCTGAGATACCGAGAATTTCTGGATCCGCTTCAGCAAGTCAACAGCATCCGAACCCAACTCCCCAAGCGAAGAGAAGGAGAAGGGTAGGAAACTGTAACCAGTAGCCCCGCACAAATCCCTATACTTAGTACACTTGCGCTGCGCAGCATCAGTAACAACCCGTCTCGGCACAAAATCGGTCATCCCAGTCTGTGTTAAGGGCGAGGACCCAGTCAAATCAACACACACGTCACGTCCTCTGTCCCAAGAATAGAGCAGCAAATCCGCAGGACGAAGAGAGCCGCCCTGTCCGTCAACTAAACCGATATCCACCTCCTTCCCGTAGAAATACCAGATCTATAGCAGATGTCGAATAAGGTGTCACGGACGAGGTTATGCCGATGCTTAACACCCACAGTGCCAGTACAAGAAACAGCGTGGTCCCCGTAAATATCATCAGCAAAAACCCGAGAGCAAGCAGGACAAGGCCTAGATACCACGAATAAAGGAACACCCAGACGATATCCTAGCACACTACGGTAAGTCCTCCCGTTCATAGTCTGACCCAACCCAGAGATAGGGACCGCACGCAACCAATCAGAGGAGTGGGTACCCTGCTGAGACTTCCATAACGCAAGCTGGCGCGGTGTCAAAGAGAAAACAGATTCTGCAGTAGCAGCAATCCTCGCAAAATATATATCTGCCAGTTTTTTCATAAGTTTGGGGGCAGCGATTTCACTAGGATCCCGTAAAAAGGCAGAACCTGTAGTCTCAGAGAACACCCGCAAGGCATCATCGAAAGTAGGACCAGCGTCCACAATACCAGAAGGCCGCAGAAGCTTAGCGTGCAAATCGGCAGACTGCAAACGGGACGCCAAAAAAGCATAGTGCAAAACATTCCCGGCAGCATAAACACCGAGCCCACCAAGATGAAAAGGGAAAGTGGCAAGGCGCCACTGCCAATCCCCAAAACCAGGTCCGTACGCGGTGACAATGCGTTCCAAGCTATAACGAAGAGCTGCATCAAAGCGAAGATGGACAGACCCAAAAACTCTCGGCGAACAGGTACGGAGGGTAAAGTAGAGCTTAGATATACCCGTACAAGCTCTAAGCAGAAGCAACTCACATTGCGGGTCCTCAATCCTAGCAACTAAATCCATAAGTGCGATGGTCTTAGTCACTCTCTTCGCCACAAGCTCACTGCCAAAACTAGAGCAAGTACTGACAGGCCCACCCAAAACAGAAACACCACGCAAAGGCCGGGCAATGGAAGGAGGGAAAACACCAGGAAAACGACTCCGGGGATCCTCAGTAGGCCAAAAAACCTCAGTCTTAGCGACATTAAGATGGAGACCAAACTGAGGGCCATCTGCCATAATCAAATCTAAAACCTTCCCAACCTCCAAAGTATCCCCTACAATGGTGCCATCATCTAAGTACCAAGCCTGCATACTCAAATCAAAAGAGTCTCGTATCTTGCACACCAAGGGATGCAAAACCAAAGCGAAAAGCAAGGGTCCCAAAGGATCACCCTGCTGGACTCCCTGACAAGACCACAGACAATGTTCCCCATAAAAAAGACGGGCGGGACTAGAGTAACAGAACTCCACCCAACGGGAAAGAATCGGGCAACGTCGGCGAACCTCCAGAAGCATGGTGACACGATCAACAAGGTTGAAAGCATTCTGGAAATCAACCAGCAACATAGAAAGCCCCACATCCCCACCACGAGCCTCAATGAACCGATTCAAGGCATGCAAGACAGCCTCTCCTCCACCGGACACCCCAACCCCAAACTGAAGACCATCAAAATAAGAACACAAAGAAGGACCAACCAGCACCTACCTTAGAAACAAGACGTCTCCAGATGGTACCAACAGCAATAGGACGAACACCACCACCAGGTTTAACAAGCGGCGTGAGCGGAGCGCTGGCAATGTACTCACCAAGAGCTAGTGGACATCTGCCCTCAAGAAAAAGATTGACCACCCTAGCAATAGAAGCGATAAGATCATCAGAGATAGCCACAGCAGCGCCACTCAAGCAGTCCATAAGGTGTTGGGCACGAAACCCATCCCTCCCGCAAGAAGTGCCACGAGGGAAACTACGAATCATATCCAAAACCACAGCCGAAGAGGCAATAAGAGAATGATGATCCACAGGCAAAGGAGGCAAGGAAGGAGATGGGGCGACCGGGTGCTTCTCTCGCAAAGCCTCAAGAGTGGCATAAAAGTAGGGGGCGACACCAGAGGAAGAAAGCACCCTAACAGCTGCAGAATAGTGTCCATCACAAATCTTCCGCCGACATTGGCGTAGATTAAGCACACTCAAATCCAGGTCCTCCTCTACAAGAAACGAAGGAGGAACCTCAGCCAAACACTCCTGCAAAAGCTGCAAACCCCCTCCAGGTACCCCCCAAGCAAGAATGGCCCTGACAATACTCTCCTCCTGACGCTGTCGCCTAACAGCAGTCCTACACTTAAGATTACTCCTAGGAGCGAAGGTCTTAAGCAGACATAGAGGCAACACAAGCAAACGAACCCAGCAGGAGAGGTCACCAGGAGAGTCAGCCACATCATCCAAGACCCCCTTTAAAACCCGAGCAAACCCAAGGCGACACTTAGGAGGAATGGACTTCACGGTGCGAAGACCCAAAGAAAATAAACGATCAAGTGAAGATATAGACCACTGAGCAAACTCAACCCCATCATCAGAAGACAGACCCGAGGGAGGCGGAGCCGTAGGTCGCGGGATACCATGAATAATGAAGCTAACGGTGCCATCACCACAATCCGGGGGCCCAACAATATCACCCCGACTATGCCGACACCTAGAGCGAAAGGTATGGGTTTTAAAGCACTCCCCACACAACCAAAGTCCCATCCGCTTCAAAGTAAGCTCGGCATTAGAGAAAACAGTCAGACTATCAGAAAGAGTTTGACGTGTAAGCCCTATAGCACCATCATGACAATGACGATCCTGAAAATGTTTCTGCGAAGCAGCCTTAGTGAGGCCCTTACCATTACCATCCGGGCACCCATGAAGACACGAAAAGGGACAATGAAAACGTACTAAAACAGGCATGAGTAAAAGTATCACGCAAGAAGCAATAACCCAAGCCCATGCACGTGCATGGTAAGAAAACACACCAAACCAATCACATAAGGACACGTGCAATGTAGAAAATAAATAAATAAAAAAACCTAAAAACGAATATTCAAAACAAACGAGAAACCTGCCGCCACAAGCCAGCCACCACCGGCTCCACACTAAAACCCAGAACCACCACAGCACCGTCACGCCGACCGAGACCTTTCGCCGACAACAGCTGTGGTCGAAAGGCGTCAACCGTACACCAAACCGATCTCCCACACGCGGCAGCCACACCCTGGGCACGAGCGCACGACAGCCAAACCACCACCCAGACCCACACCGGCGACGTGAGTGACGTGGGGTCTAAGTAATGCGAATGACGTGGTGGCAAACCGCAGCATCAAAAACCAAGAAGCCCACAAGCATTGATCCGAACGCGAAAACCCGCAACGGCGCGCCCTAGACCGACCGCACGACCTGGTTGGCCGGCAAGGAGAGGTGGTTCCACACCGGCAGCAACCAACGGTCAAAAACCCCTCCTCCCTCTCTCTCCCTCTCTAACCGCTGTTTTCAAAAATACTTACACAAGAAGACGACGCAAGAAGTGCACCGATCACCACAGGAGACACCAACACCGACGACGTGAGGTCACCGGCGAGGAAGGGCGGCTAGTGGCGACGTGAGGTCACCATCTGGCACCGTCAGGCAGGCGAGAAACCCTCGCTAGCAAATCGCCAATCTCTCCTCTCTCTCTCTAACGCTCTCCGATTATTATTATTATTATTATTATTATTATTATTATTATTATTATTATTATTATTATTATTATTATTATTATTATTATTATTATTATTATTATTATTATTATTATTATTATTATTATTATTATGATTATTATTATTATTATTATTATTATTATTATTATTATTATTATTATTATTATTATTATTATTATTATTATTATTATTATTATTATTATTATTATTATTATTATTATTATTATTATTATTATTATTATTATTATTATATTGTTATATTATACTTAATATTTTGTTAATATATTCACAATAATATTATTATTATTATTTATATTTACTATTATTAGTATTTCTATTATTTATATTATTTTATTATACTTATTTTATTAATTCTTTAGATACTTTTGTTAATATATTTATTATTATATTAAATTATTACAAATAATGTTATCATTTATATTAATATTTTTAATATTATTATTATATTATAATAATATAGTATTATAATAGTGTTTAATACTATATTATTGTTAATTATTATTTTTATTATTATTATTATTATTATTATTATTATTATTATTATTATTAGTAGTAGTAGTAGTAGTATTATTATTATTATAAGTGATAATATTATATTATTATATTATATTTATCATATTTTTGTAATTAATTTTTTTACTATATTTATTATTATATTATATTATTGAAATAGTTTGATAAGTAATTTTAATATTTTACTATTATAGTTATATCATTGTTATTATATTACTATTTTATTTTTATATATCTTATTATATTTATATTATATTATATTAGTATAATATTATTATTATTATTAATGATTAATATTAATATAATATTTATTATTGTTAGTATTATTTTCATAATTTTTTTCTTAGCTCAGTTCAGTTCAGTTCCATTAAGTTTAGTTCAGCTCCAATATTTTCAGTTCAGTTCAGTTCAGACGATTAGTAAACATATAGGAATCCCTCAATTAGCACTTCAAATCTTCAAATCCCAAGCTAAGCATCAACCCATATGAATCCCTTAACCTAAAATCTTAAAAACCCATCTGTTTCCGACAAATAACAAGACTAGAAGGTATGACCGATTTTCTGAAAAATCGGTCATAAAAGAAGGTTCAAAGTTTTGATCTTTTATTGGGTAGAAAGAAAGAGGGTGGTGAGAGGATTCCGAAACATTAAACGGAATTGAATTTGGTTAAGAAACGAAGAAGTTATGTCCGTCTTAAGTTTAGATCTAGAAAAATGGATTTTATAAAAAGTTGGAGAAAATGGTATTTTATGTTATGAAATGGAAGAGGAGGATGAGAGGAAAAGATTTATATAAAAATCGTCAAGTTTGGTTAAGAGATGAAGAAATGGTATCCGTCTTAAAGTTATGAAGTTATGGAGGTTTAAGGGTGATTTTGGTGTTTGAGGAAGAAGAAGGTGATGCTGAAATTATGAGGAAGGAGATAAGGTTTAGGGTGAGTTTGTTTTGAGAAGGACAACTATAAAAGGCCCAAATCTCATGTTGGGTTTACCCACTTGGATTTTCGCGTAGAATTCGATTATAAAATCATAATGGACTGAAATGCGACGGTTTCTACCCAACTAAACTAAATTCTATTTAACATTAATTTAAAGCCATGAAATCATAAATTATCGATTTAAAATATTTTAACCAACAAAATGAAAGAAAAATTAATAAAATTTACGACTTTAGTAAATTACTCATTATTATAAAATCCGGGGTGTTACATGAGTAATACTTCGTTCTAACAATACCAATTATGATGTGGTATAAGATAAACTCATGTACTCTTATCTGCAATGCTCTTACTCATTGTAGCATGTTTATTACTCTTCTAACACACCAAAGATTGCCCTAATAGAACACAATATCCACTCAATGATCTGCAGGAAAACGCTCACTGACCCCAATCTGAATCACTAAATGCAGTCGATTGTAGATTTGATTGTGATTCATAAAATAGCCATGTATTTATTATACCTTTGAGGAGTGGCGGAAATTTATTATTCCTTTGAGCAGTGGCGGAGTCAGGATTTGAACTTAGGGGGCGAAATATTTTAGGGTGCAAATGACTAATTTTATACGGTACATTTGAAAATTTTACGAAAAAATTAACTAAAAACCTCGGAATTTTCATTCGCCAGGGCGAAGTCCTAGGAGTAACGAATCGAGAAATAGTCAACTTGAAGGGCAACGACAGAGGATTTGCAACAAGAGTAATAAAGGGAACCCTAAATTTCATGATCATGATTAGCCTTACAAGCCTCCAAGTTCATTGGTGCATCAAAGTCACCAATTTCCACTTAAAAGGAATGTGATCGCAACAAGACCAAGATAAGGGTTCTGTTATTGGCATCATATATTAAGCTACACTTATTCATTTTAGATGATCATTATATGGTTGGAAAGCTTATTGTCTTAGATACAAAATGAAGTTGGAACCACCACCATATCAGATCTGTAGCTTGACCTATGTATGTTATAAAACAACTCTTCCAAAAGGGTCTAATGCAACGTTTAGCCTGACCCCCCCCTATCAAAAGGTCCATAGCTGAAGATTGGAGGACGAGTTATGAGTGATTCCAAATGAAGGAAGAAGCTAACTCAGTTAGCTTTACAATGGCACCCTGGGGTAGTCCTAAATTATCCTAAAGGGAAAGTTAAGGCAGGTGAAAAACGGTTATTGCTAGGGTATGTTTGCTGGGCATCTGATGAAGACCAATCAGCACTCCAAGTTGAATAACTCAAAATATACTAAATATTTAGGGGTGATTCTTGTTTGACGAGAAAGATAGCATACTTAGCTTGCAAATGAGATATCATGGAGATTCAAACTCATCCTGAGCAGAGAGTTATGAGTGTTACAAAATACAATCAAATGAACCAAGTTCTATCTAGCCTGGCTCAGGTGGAACATCAAAGGACAATGTCTAAGGCGACCCCTAGCCTGAATTAAGTGATTCCAAGGCCTAATACTCTTAGTTTAAGGTCTTAGGAAGATAAAAGTCCCGAAGAGTTTTTACTAATTCACAATAAAAGAGCAGGTTTAGCTAAGTACAAACAAATGGATCCAAGTAGAACCAATTCAGCACAACCATGAACCAAGGCTGTTTTGAAAGCTATTTTTGGCTAGGCAAGACAAGGGCATGACTTAAAATACATCCTAACCTTTTGTACTTGAGGATGGTAGCTGCCAAGCCCAAGCTCCAAGGTCTTACACATATTAATTGACCTTCTACAAGAAGATAAGAGGAGCAGCCTGTTTTCATGCTTTATGCTTTTGTCCTTAGTTTGTTTTTCTGATTTCTATCTTAGTTGTAGGGTAACAGAACTCCTGATTATTTTGTGAGCCACTAGATGAAAAATGGAGGTCCTAGATCTATATCCCTTGGTTTGCTTTGTAACAAGTTGAAATTAGATTATGATGAATTACTAAACTTTGTTCAAACACAAAACTCTTAGCAGAAGCTTGAGTCTTGTTTGTGTCTTTAGCTTACTTGTGTGTGAGTTAAATACATGGTGTCTAAGGTTTATTTCTTGTGTGCTTGAGGCTTAAACAAAACCCTTTCTTTCTATGCTTGTGTGCTAAGACAAAAGGTCATATATGTACTGGCTGGCCTTGTGCAGGTTCCTTTGAGTGTCTTGGTTACTTCTTGTCTAGTGCAAGGCATTTTTACTTGTTTCGAGTCCTTTTGTGTCTTGTTTGAGTGAGTATTAATCTTAGCATAAATAGCCTCTGAATTCTATATTTTAGGTAGAGATTTCAGTTCAAATGATAAAAAAAAATATACATTATTTTTGAAAGAAAGCTTATCGAAATAGATAAGTGATGAATAAGCGATAAAGCTTACGCTCAAGGAAAATAAAACTTATGCAAGAGGGAAAACAAAACACTCTACTCCAAATATCAAAGCCATTCTTGTTTGTCTTCTCGGGCAATTTTACAAACTTATCATATAGCGACATCAATACCAAGAACTTCCTCAGGTCGACATCACCAATACAACTAATAAACTAGTCATCAAAAGGATGTAACTCACCTCAGTTACACCTCAACGACTTCCAATCATTAAATATCTACAAGCATATTTAGTAATCACAAGATTTAAAGCTACTAACCCAACTAACCGATACCCAACAAGCATTAACTAGGGTCTATTGACAAGATAAAATCCACAATCATTGATCCACATAAAAATTCTTTAACAAACTCGAACATCCTTAATCCAATCTTTATTATACCTAAAACCACCAATATAAATAATCACATTTAGAAAACCATAATTACTAACCGCAAGATGAATGGGTTTACAATTCTAACTTTCTATTTCATAACCACAGAATACTCTCTATCCAAATCTTGCAATGAACATTTCTCGATCTCAAACTATAATACCTCAAGAAAGAATAAACACTAATTCCAAACCACAAATGGCCAAGCACATAGCGAAGAGACAACTATTCAAATAATCTAGCTCATCTTATACTCAAAATGTATCGGTATACACTTACAAAATATACCTCAAATGATGGTTACCAATCATAATTACTACAATCGTAGTCTTTTTTAAAACCCAATCAAATATACCTCAAATTTTCATGCCTTATGCTTTTGTCCTTAGTATGTTTTTCTGATTAGTATCTTAGTCGTAGAGTAGTTGATTTCCTGCTTATTTTGTGAGCCATTAGATGAAAAATGGATGTCCTAGATCTATATCCATTGGCCTATACAAGGCTTGCTTTGTAACAAGTTGAAATCAGATTATGATGAATTGAAAAAAACTGAACTTTATTCAAACACAAAACTCTTCGCATAGGCTTGAGTCTTGTTTGTGTCTTTAACTTACTTGTGTGTGGGTTAAATACACGGTGTCTAAGGTTTATTGCTTGTGTGCTTGAGCCTTAAACACAACCTTTTCTGTCTATGCTTGTGTGCTAAGACAAAAGGTCCTATCTGTACTGCCTGGCCTTGTGCAGGTTCCTTTGAGTTTCTTGGTTACTCCTTGTCTAGTGCAAGGCATTTTTACTTGTTTCGAGTCCTTTTGTGTCTTGTTTGAGTGAGTGTTAATCTTAGCACAAATAGCCTCTGAATTCTCTATTTTATGTAGACATTTCTGTTCAATTGGGTATCACAACTTTGGTTTGTGAGTTTATGTTTTCATAACTACATTATAAACACAAAAACAACTTGTTATCATGAGAGGAGTTCAATCTGATTTGTGTTGAGTAAATCAGTAGCAAAGTTGTAATGTCTTATGTTCCATGTCAAAGAATGAAGCCTTGTGACCATGGTTTAATCTCCAAGTCCTTAGAAGAATCTAGGGTAAAGTTCCAACCTTTAAAAAGAAGGTACGAAGGTGATGTGCTTCCAAAGAAGGCAACCAACAACTATGGTGTTCCAAGGGAGCCTAAACCACCTGATTTGTACTAAGGGGAGTACCACCTGCCACATGAGTGTTCTAAATTCTCTCCTTCCCTTGAGAGCAAAGGTAAAACACCATTACTTTCTCCTTTAATGGTGAAAATAGTAGAGTATTTGTGTCTTGGTTGTATGTTGTTAAATGCTATTTAGAGCACAATTGTTTTTCTAAGGAAAGGAAGCTTGAACTTGTTGTGTCTTGTTTAAAGTATTTTGCTTTGTTATGGTATAATACTCTTAATCTTTCAAGGATAAGGGAAGGGAAGGGTATGATTAATTCTGAGTCTAAACTTAAAAGAACATGAGACTAAGGTTTCTACCTTGTTCTACCATGGATAGTTTATGGATTGAACTTAAGACCCTTAAGCAAAATTCCTTGAGTGTTCATGAGTATGATAAGTTTTTTGAGGAGTTAAGCTTTGTTTGTGATATGAATGTTGAGGTTGTGCAAAAGGGAGTCAGATTTTACGGTGGCTTGCAATCTGAAATTGCAAGGAGGATAGATTTAAGATTGTTGTATTCATATGATGAGATGTATGGTTTGGCTTTGTCAATTGAGGGGAGCATAGAGATGGAAAAATCTTTAAGTCCTTCAGTGAAGGATCCCTTAGAAGTAGTGCCAAAGGAATGGAGGAGCCACTAGAATCTGAAATTCAGGAAGAAGTAGAAGGATGCTTGGTCTCTCTTAAGTCTAAGATCAAGGATGTTCACTCTCCTAAGGAGGAAGATATAGGTGGTATCTTAACATCCTTAAGGGAAGAGGAGTCAGCCCACACATGCTCTACACAAGTCCTTGTTGAAGAGAAAGAGAAATAGGCTAAACTTGTTGATTGCTTAAGTTCTTGCTTAAGCCATTTAGAGGAGAGCAGCCTTGTCCTTGCCCGCGGGCCATCAATGACCAAGCTACTAATTTCGGTCCTAAATAGGTGATTTTCGACCAAGGACTAATTGAGCTTCAAACCATGAAGTTTGGACAGTCCATGGTCATGTTCAATGGTGGTAGTTGTTGGGAGTCGATCAGGGGTGAAGCAAAAGGAGTGTCTTGGGTTGTTCCATGCTCAAGAGTGCCAAATCTGATCTCCTACACAGGCCATGATTCTTGCTTATTAACGTTCATATTGGGAGGTATCTCTTGTGCTCTTGCATCTCCACACTTATATTCTTACTTGTTGATGAGGTTACAAGTTATTCTTGCTTATTTGGGTGCTACCTCATACATGTTAAGGAGAGAAATTGATGAATTTAAACCCTATTGTTCAGCTATGATCTTCTTGTGTTTTAAGATGTCTAATGTTCAAAATGGTCGTGAGAACTTGTTGGGGTTATGTGGGACACCAAGGGCAGGTTCACTACTTGCTGTTACTCGAGTTTTAGTTCATTTGGCGTTGTTTATAATGAGTCCAATGCACGAAAACTATAGCAGCAAACTTGATGCCTTATCATGTTCTCCTTGTTGTGTAAGCACTCGTTTGGATGTGAAATATGTGAATGAAGCTTGTGTTTATATGAATGACCCTTTGTACGACTTGAATTCCGCTTAAGGGGAGATGAATGTGAAGGGAGGTATGCTAGGAGGAATAAACCAAGGATGTTCTACTGGTTTGCTTCTTGCTTATGCTCACTTTAATGAAATGAGTTCTCAATTTCCATGGGAGTGTTAGTCACCTAAGGATATTAAAGGAGTAGTCAATGAGAACAAACCATGCTTGGGATGCAAATATGAACATTCTGATTTGGGTGCTACAAGTATTGGGATACTTGATGGGAGGTTGAATCCAAAGCTTGTTATGAGTACATTTCATCCATGTGGAACACAATCCCCAAAATGATAGACAAGCTCATGACACTACAAGAAGAATAAGGGTAGATGTGAAGTCTATGGAGGATGGCATACACCTCACGTTTGATCCAGGAGGAACAACCAATACTTGGTTGAGTATGCAATCTGAAATTGGGAATGGTACAACATATCTCTTCGCATTCGCCATTCTAGTCAATGATCCAGGAGGAGGCCATGAGAGTCTATTACTTGGAGTTTTACTTGATCTTTTGATGGTCAGGAGAACACGCTCCTTGGCAACAAGTCTCTTCATTTTGATCCACAAGAATTTGAAGGCAAATTCTTTTGAAGAAGGGGAATTTGCAACAGGAGTAATCAAGGGAACCCTAAATTTCATAATCATGATTAACCTTAAAAGCCTCCAAGCTCATTGGTGCATCAAGGTCACCAATTACTACTTAAAAAGAATGTGATCGCATCAAGACCAAGATAAGGGTTCTGTTCTTGGCATCATATCTTAAGCTACACTCATTCATTCTTTATGATCATTATACGGTGGGAAAGCTTATTGTCTTAGCTATAAAATGAAGTTGGAACCAACACCATATCTGTAACATTCTAGATTTTATATTAATGAATAATTTACTAAAGTCGTAAATTATATAAATTCGTCTTTTACTTTTATTAGTTAAAATATTTTAAGTCGATAATTTATGATTTCGTGTCTTTAAATTAATGTTAAATAGAATTTAGTTTAGTTGGGCAGAAACCGTCGCATTTCAGTCCGTTATGAGTTCATAATCGGATTCTACGCGAATATCCGAGTGAGTCGACCCGATATGAAATTTGAGCCTTGTATTACTCACCTTCTTAAAATAAACTCATTTATCCCTCCTACTTCCTACTCAAATTTCAGCAACATACTCTTCTTCTTCATCTTCCTAAAACACCAAAACACCATTAAAACTCCATAACTTTATAATCTTAAGACGGTTGTCATTTCTCCGTTTCTCAACGAAACTTGACTATTTTTACATTAATCTTCTCCTCTCATCCTCCTCTTTATTCTCATAACATAAAATATCCATTTCCTCCAACTTTTTATAAAACCCATTTTCTAGATATAAACTTAAGACGGGCATAACTTCTTCGTTTCTTAACGTAATTCAATTCCGTTTAATGTTTCGGAATCCTATCACCATCCTCTTTCTTTCTAGATAATAAAATATTGAAACTTTTAACGTTGTATTAATACCGTCTTTCACCATATTTTGGTTTTGGGTTCTTGTCGCTTTATTTATCGGGAAAAGATGTATTTTAAAGATTTTGGTTTAAGGAATTCATGGGGGATGATGGTTAGCTTGAGAATCAAAGATTTGATGTGCTAATCGAGGTAACAGTGATGGGTTACTCGATATCAATATGTGTTTTAAGTGTTAATTATAGTTTTTAATTATTTAGTGAAAGATGAATTATTTGCCTTAATTTCATATGGATATGTGTTAGTTGTTCATTCATATGTGAAAATTCATCTCATATGCTTATGTTTCACTAATCTTATGCTAAGTTACATTAATATTGTTAATTATGTCTACTTATCATGTTTGAACTTGAGTTGGGCAACAAATGTGTCTTTGTTTGCCTTAATTGATCTTATCCAATGATTGGTGATGATTAGAATGCATTGAATGTAGTTTGTTGATGATAAATTTTGTTTGAAGTTAAATGGGTATCAAAGGATTTGGAGTAATTATTGTTGTTGAATGTTGTTTTTCGGGCTTGTTGTCCCAGCCGGCCACCGGTCACCCTAAGCGGCTGGGAGCCCCTGTAGTTAAATTGGACAAGTTTGATGATTTTGGTGAAGCGTAAGTCCCAGCCGGCCTGACCGGCCACCAGTCCCCCTAACCGGCAGGACACCCCTGTAGGTTTTGGTTGATATTTTGATGGACTGCGTGTCCCAGCAGGCCACCCGGCAGTCGTTCCCACCGTCTGGGACTCCTCCTCTTTCCCTTTTCTTCACTTTTCAGATTGACTTGTGGGCCCCAGCCGGGTAGCCGGCCGCCGGTCACACCCACCGGCTGGGAGTCCTTGTAAGTTGTCATGGTTGGTTATTATTGTCGTGGTGTCAGCCGGGCACCTGGCAGCCGGTCCACCTGACCGGCGGGGACCACATGTATCCTTTTTCTCATTTCTTTTCCACTTGTCTTTACATGTAATCGTTTGTATGGTTTGTTTATCTTATAAACTTACATAATGACATTAAATATTCAAGTTTAGAATATTTATTATCTCACATGTTTTATTTACATGTTTTGTGGTTGTCCTTATTTTTCCCCTTTGAGTCGGTTTTCACTTGTGTTATGTTTTGAATATCATTTAATGACGGTTTTGAACTCTCATTTTACGGCCACACTTTATACTCGTTAGACTTAAATGTCGGAGCGATTAGGTGTAACCGTGATGCCGTTGTGCATTCGTTTAGTGGGGATATGATGACGTTGTTAAGAAGTGAACGCAATGCGTTGATCGACCCGACCGTCAAATGTTGTATCCTTGCGAGGTGGTGTCATTGTGTGTAGCGTACTTGCTTGACTATGACTATAGATCTCTCTCCGCCTCTTTCGCGTAGTTTTGCCGAATTTGGGGTACTCGACGTCCTTTGTGTTGATTGAGTCTTGGATGTGGCACGTCATACCACATGTCGAATCGGGAAACGTATTATCTCGAGACTCTGGCCAGTTTTAGACTACGACCGTATCATTATCGTCGCCCTACCGAGAGGATTAGAGTCTTGTGTGTGCGACATGTCATATCGCACACAATTACGGGAAACGTCTTATCCCGTGAACATATCATGAGTATGCGAAACGTCTTATCGTATACGGTTCAGGGAAACGTCTTATCTCGTGGACTTACATTGACTTGTCTTGCTATTGTACATGGTGCTAGTGCGTGTCATTTACCGGAGAGTTATATTGCTATATTGGTATGTTTGGATGGTTGTTTATAAGATTGGATCATGTGTGAATATTGGGTTGGATTCTTGTATGAAATGGATGATTGTATTGGTTTGGTATGCGGGTCTTTACCTTATCAAGTATGTGCCACTAACGGTGAGATGTAAGCCCTAGTGTGTATATAGTTGCCTAAGGGTGTCTTTCTCGAGTCGGTGCATAACATGGTGCTTACTGTTTGGTATTCCACATGCTTATATCAGATTATCTTGAACTGTATATTTGTACTTCACATGATTCACTTGTATATAAGTTTCTACATGTTTAATTGTTATTTATGTATGTTTACTTGTGATATGGCTGGGAGAACTCTGAGTTACTCCCCACTAACGGTGGCATTCATTTTTTATGAATGAACAGGTTGCAGGTTGGTGTTTGCATGGGGTTGTGGCGAGTGAGCTAGCGAGCGTTGTTCTTACAGCGATTCACGCTTAGCGTGTAGTTTATATTAGTTTATTATATTCACTGTTTTTTATAAAGGTATCGATGTCCCTTATATTTAATTAAGATATAATTTGTGTTAATGATTTATTTAACTTAAGTTTTGGTTTTATATTATTGTGACATTCGCGGTTTTGTTTTTAAAGTTTTTAAAATCCCGTACTTTCCGCTGTAAATCTATGTGTTTACTTTATTGCTAAATCGCGGGGTGTCACAGTTGGTATCAGAGCTATAAAGCTCCTGACGCACATTCGTGCACCCCAGCCGTAAATAACTTGACCAATGAATAATGAATGAGAGATGGGTAGACTTAAGGACCTAAGGTTGTAGTCTTTAGTGTACTTGATGTTTGTTAGGTTCTAACTTGTTTGTTGATTCTGTTGAGTTATGTTACCCGGTTTGTATCTACAATCTTGAGATGGACCGTGTGATGGCAAGAAGAAGTATCCTTTGTCGAAGGTTGAAGAATGACGAGCCTATTTGAAGTGTATTTCTTCCTCATCGATGATTTCTCTTGTCCAAAATGTATCTTGCTCTCTTCCTTCTATCTAAGCGCTTCTTTATCTTCTAACTTCTTTTCCCCTTGGAAATTACTCTTGTTACTTTCCTCCTTCTTACCAATTTGTACCCTCAACTTCCTCATGTGACCTTTTGTGGACACCATACCCTTTTGTTTGTGGTATATTATACTTGGTCGGAAGAATTTTTAACTTTGTGGGATGTTATTGTTGGTTAGAATTGTTGGAGTATGTGTTCTCCACAATAGTGCGCCACATAATAAATCTCATTAAGGAATATAATTGGGATATTTATTGACTATATATATATATATATATATGATTAGTCAGTTGATTAACGTAAATCAATAACGGATGGCTGACTAGAGTTTGATGTTATTGTCGTATGACGGCGGTGATCAACTGATCCCTTTCGGTCATGTAACACCCGCAAATGTACCCTATTTTTATATTAAAAATATTATACGGATACTTTTCAGCGAAATTTTAGATTTAGTCTAGAATTTAATTTCCCGTATCTAATTTAGCAAATCCGAGTTCGTACTCGAAATTCCGTGAGAGTTACGCCTTAAGGCGCTTTTGGGCTTTTTCCATGTTTTTCCACTTACTCACCTTATATCCCCTTAAACCCTAAACTCCCTCATTTTCCACTTACTCCTTCTTCCTCAACAAGTAACCACCATAACCCTAACTCTATTTTTGATCAAGCTTAAGTTCCACACTACTCCTTCATCCCTTGCTCAAATTCGCTAATTTTCGTCATAATCTTTTCCTCTCATCGTCCTCTATCTTAATTGGTAATAAAATTACCGTCTTTCTCACTTTACAATTTATCCGTCTTTCTCAAAGGTGAATTATATTCATCTTTTGTTGTCTAATTGTAGGTGGAGACCTTCAAGACCTCGACAAAGACTACTACCTATTAGAGGAGGACCTAGACGAGGATTGAAGACGCGCAAAGGTAACGGTGAAGGGTTACTCGATATCAATACGTGTTTTAATGTGTTTTTTGGATGTTGGTAAACGTATTTAGGATAGGATTAGTATTCATAGAAATTGTGTTTGTTGATGATGGTTATTGTTTGTTGATAATTGTTAATGTTAGTTGATGATAGTTGATATGTGTTGATGATTATGGATGATTCTTAGTGATGTTTGATGATTTTCGTGTATATGTGGTCCCAGCCGGCCGACCGGCCGCCAGTTAGCTGACCGGCTGGGAGTTGGCTGATGTTTTATTGATGTTACGTAATAATTTTAGTGATAAGTATGTCTCAGCCGGCCGACCGGCTGAGACACATCTCATTTTTTTCTTCCTTTCTCAAGTGACATATGGTCCAGCCAGGTAGCCGGCAGCCGGTCCACTTGACCGGCTGGATCATGCTGTATTTTTAACGATTTCCAAATGTGACTGGGGTGCCAGCCGTGTAGCCGACAGCCGGTCCACTTGACCGGCTGGCACACGCTGCCTTTCTTTTTCTATATTTTCTTATACTTTCATTTATAGTAGTTTGTATGGTTCATTTATTGTATAAATTTACGTAATGACTTTAAATATTCATGTTTAGAATATATGATGTTCCATTCGCTTGTATCGCATGTTTTGTGACGGTTTTTCATATATCCTCCTTTGAGTCGGTTTGACATATATTATGATTTGAGCACTAATTGTTATGTGCTATGAAATCTCATTCCCCGGCTACCTCCTCGCTCGTTAGACTGGAATGTCGGAACGAGAAGATGTTTCCTTATTGCTTAAATGCATCTTTTAGTGGGAATATGACGACGTTGTTGGGAGGCGAACGCTTTGCATTGATCGACCCGGTCGTCAAATGTCGTATACTTGCGGTGGTGTCATTGCATGTAGCGTACTGCTTGTTATGATGCTTGTGCTCTTTTCCGCCTCTTTCGTGAAGGTTGACAGAATTTGGGGTACTCGGCTTCTATGATTGACCGAGTCTTGGATGCGAAATGTTTAACGCATGTCGAATCGGAAAATGTGATTCCGAGAGTCTGGCCAGGTTTAGACTAGGACCGTATTATTATCGTCGTCCTACCGGAAGGAAATGAGTCTACATATACGAAATGTTAATCATGTATGCGTTAAGGGAAATGTTTATCCCGTGGATGCGATTTTAATCATACTTGCTATGTACATGGTGCTAGTGCGTGTCATTTACCGTGAGAGGTGTTGTCACCGTATTCGTACGTTTGGATGGATGGTTATATGTTGATTATGTGTGTCCGTTGGATGACTTGGCGTGGTTTATATGTCGAGTCTCTATCTTATCAAGTATATGCCGCTAACGGTGAGATGCAAGCCCTAGTGAGTATATAGTTGCCTAAGGGTGTCATCCCCGAGTCTATATATAATATGATGATTACGGTTTTGTACTTCATGCGCCTATATCTTTATGTATGGAAATGCCTATTTATCCTTCTTGTAATTCACATGTATATTTATATATGCATGCTTCTACTTATGTATTTTCGTTTAAGTATGTTATTTGTGATATGGCTAGGAGAACCCGGAATTACTCTCCACTGAATGTGGCGTTCATGTTTTCATGGATGAACAGGTTGCTTGGATGGATTTTGCTTGTTGTTTTTTTGGGTTCGGGTGTGAGCTAGCGGGCGTTGGCCTCGACGATTCACCCCTAGACGTTTTTAGCTAGTTTTGCTAAACAACTTTGATATTCACTAACATTTTGAGAGACTAAGTCTCTTGTAGTATATTCTATTTTAGTTTGTATTTATTTGACATTCCTCGTACTTTTTTTTTGGCATGTAAAAAAGTTCAAAAATACCGTATTTTCCGCTATATAAATCGCATGCTTGTTATGTTTTATTTCCGCTATCGCGAGGGTTGTCATCGTGGGTATCAGAGCTTTAACGCTCCCGACGCACACACGTGAACCCTAAACTTAAACTACTTGACCTTGAAATACTAAATGAGAGATGGGTAGAAATTAAGGACTTTACTTGGTAGTTTATTTGTTTATGCTAAGTGTTAGGATTAACTTGATTTGTTTTTGTCTCTTATGAAGATGGTTAGACCTCGAGTGGTAGAGAATGTCATTCTTGAAGCTCATACTCAAGTCCTAAGGAATCAACAAAATGCGGCTAATGCTCACGCCGAACAAGCCCCTCCTCACAGAGAAGAAAATCACCAAGGAGACTATGCTTGGGTGGCTAGCCAAATTGCTAGAAGCAAGATCACGCCGTATGGTGGAGAACCGGACCCTACCGAGCTCTCGGAGTGGTTTCGGGAGATGGAGAAGCAATTTGACTTATACCAAGTCCGTGAAGAGGACAAGGTAAGGATTGCTAAGCACTTCCTAGTGAGGGAAGCCGACAATTGGTGGGCGATTACTAATCCCACCGCTACTCTTGAAGTCAATTTCAACTGGAAATGTTTCAAGGCTCTTGTTGAAGGCCGATTTTATCCTAAGGAGCTCAAGCATTAAAGGCTCAAAGAATTCATTGATTTCAAGCAAGGTGACTTGACGGCGCAAGACTTCACCACCCAATTAAACAAGCTTGCTCACTTTGCTTCAAGGCTCATCAAGGATGATGAAGATCGAGCTTTTTACTACCGTAATAAGCTTAGTGCTTTACTCCAAAGCAAAGTGAGGAGAAATTCTACCTCTTTTGGAGAATTGTATGATGATGCACTATGGGCTGAGAACTCCATGAAGGCTATCAAAGATGAAGCAATGATGAAGAGTCCCCCTCCTTCCTTCACTCCTAGGCCAAACTTCTATGGGAAAAGGGCGTTTACTCCCTCGTCTTCCAATGCCTATGCCAACAAGAGGAGATTCAATCCTCCCCCAAATGCAAATACAATGACTCCTTTCATTCCCCGAGCTACTTCTAACGTGGCTCATAGGCCCTATGCTCCTCCTCAAGCTCAAGGTCACTTATGTAACCGTTGTAGACAACCACACCACCCCGGTGTAGCATGTTTCAACCGACCTTATGTTTGCTTCTTTTTCCAGAAGACGGGTCACCGTTATGATGATTGCCCCAATCGGAAGTTGCCCCCTCCAATTGACAAACCCAAGGGTTCTATATTTGTTCTAAGTCGAGCCGAAGCCGATGCTCATCCGGAGATAATTACGGGTATGTTCTCAATCTAGATCAACCGTGTCTTATTCTATTTGATACCGGTGCATCCATGTCCTTTGTGTCTTCAACTTATGTTGATAAATAATCTATCGAGCCTACTTCTAGTGAGGATACTCCCATATCCTTACCATCCGGAGAAATTATCTCATGTTCTACTCTATATCCTAATGTCTCAATCTCTATTGCGGGTACTATCTTTCCCGCTAATCTCCTTAAGTTTCCTCTAAGAGAGTTCGATGTAATCCTAGGTATTGATTGGCTAGCGTTATACCATGCTAGATTCGAGTGTAGAGATCAAAATATGTATTTAAAGAGTCCTTTAGGAGTTAGAATAACCTATAAGGGATGTCATTCCCGAATGGGTGTGCAATTGATTTCCGCGATGAAGTTGGCGAGTATGGTAAGAAAGGGTCACCAAGCATTCTTGTGTATTGTGACTTCTACAACTACCTCCTTACTGATAAGGGTAAAGTCGCGTCACCTTAATCAAAGTAAACCTAAATCACTACTAACTAATAGTCAGCAGTAAGTAAGGTATCGAATCCACAGGGAGGCGGTAGTATTCTAATCTGTTAAACTAGGTTTGTCTCTAAAGTAACAATTTCGGGGTTTGAATTGTGGTTTCTAAACTAATAGCAATTAATAAAAATAACTAATAGCAAACAATAACAACTAATAGTAATAACAACTAATAATAAAAGATTGAAAAACAATAAGATTAAAAGTCTGGGGTCTTAGGTTCACTAGGATTATTGTTCAGGGGTAGGGATGTAATCAACTATCATGCAATAAAGTTATCTAAGGTCACAAGATCGGTCGACTCAATTATGCCCTTTAGATCTACAATTTAACATGCGATCACTATCATTAAACGAGTTCTATCAAATTATCGTAGCCTATCTTAGTCTTAACCCGGTCGGTGTCAATCCTAATTCGCGAGACTAGTTAATTAATCCTGGCCAGTAATCAAACAACTAGAATTAAAACGATAATCAAACGATAACCATGCAATTGTAATTCAATTAATTAATCTACCCCTTCTAACAATCCTAGATCCCCTTTCAACCCTAGAAAGGAATTTAGCTACTCATGACGATATAAACAACAACAATATTAAATAAAGCAAACATGATTAACAATAATGAAAGGAGTAACAAAGAATAATTAAAGAACAAGAAGGTAATTAACTAAATAACAAAGGAAGATTGAAGAATACCGATTACAAGCTTGAACTAAAGACAATCGTCTTTGATGAATAAATTCCAGAGGCAAAGTAAACTAAATTAGGGTTTCTAATATTAAAGCATGTAAAGCATAAGAAAGCATGTCTAATTATGAAAGACGAGCTTTCTTTTTATAATACAAAAGTCTATTTAATTAGGTTAAAGTTTAGGAAAATATTAGAAAGCCGCCGAAATATTGGGTTGCTCGATCGAGCAAAGTGATTCTGCTTGATCGAGCATGACCACAGTGCGATTCGATCGAGCAAGGCCCTTCTGCTCGGTCGAGTAGCCCTTTAAAATGGCTCGTTTCTTGATTTTCTTCATTTCTTCTATTTCTTTCTTGATTTTCGTGCCTAACCTTCTACGATCCAACTCCGCCATGCTTCATATCTACTCAAAAAGCTCCAAATGCAACCAATCTGCATTAAAACATAACAGAAGCGGCATAATCTATATTCTAGCTAAAATAGCATAGAAATAAGCAAGGAAAGACGGTAAATCGAGTTAAATGCAACTAAGGGAAGCATAAAATATGTGTATAAATAATGATCATCAAACTCCCCCAAACCAATCCGTTGCTTGTCCTAAGCAAAGCACTCGACACTTACAAAGACAAACATATAAATGGTGAATGAAAAACTCAAAACTAATGTTAAAGCACATACAAATCCCAAGCTATCCATATCTATAACAAAGTAATGACCAATTTGTACCAAAAAACAAATTCAAAGGAACGGGAAAGTAGAAAACGCAGCTCATATTCCAAGATTTTACATGATACCGTAGTACAGACAAAAAACAAATACCTTTCAATCTCGCAAGGCTCAATTTGTCAGATTCTCGCGGATTCACTCATGCACTCATACGTTTATGTAAGGGTGAGTTTTGTAAAGATAGGAAGAAATAGAAACACTCACTCAACTTATGAAACATGCATGCATTCTAATGTGATAGTAATTTCCCCAACAAATACGCATTCGCTAAAAAGCACATGAATCAGGACAACAAGGGAGGCTAATGGGTGAAGGTATAGAAGTGAATTGTGCCAAGGCACGTATGGGAATGTGGGACTAAGACCTGTGACAACCCTCGCGAATGCGGAAAGATAAAACATACAAGCATGTGAAAAGAGATGCGGAAATACGGTATTTTAAAAACTTTTAAACATGCAAGATATATATAACACGAGGTGTGTCAAAATGATACAAACTAAATACGGAATTATACAACAAAGAGACGAGGCCTCTTAAAATGTTAGCAAAGAACAAGTGTTTAACAAAAACTAGCTACTATCGTCTAGAGGTGAACTTCCAGGGACAACGCCCGCTAGCTCACACCCGAACCCCAAAATATCGTATCCAAAAAGTCATCCAGAGCATGCAACCTGTTCATCCATGAAAAACATGAATGCCACAGTCAGTGGGGAGTAACTCCGGGTTCTCCCAGCCAGATTACATCAAACGTACACATAAGGTAATACGAAAGGAAAGCATGCATATATATACATATCCATGTGAGTTACGATAAAAATAGATAGGCAATACGAGATATAACGATAAGATCATATAGAAATCAAATCCATAACCATCAT